>JANHGN010014059.1:0-19403 GCA_024605025.1 Megaceryle maxima
AGCAAGCAAAAGCTTTTTCAGCCACATATAAGGGAGTGGAAGCAATCTTTGATGAAACCATTGAATATGATACATAATTATTTTATAAATTACAAAAGATTATATAATTAACTGATTGCAATGTAGAATATGGTGCATAATTTCTACAAGTTGTCTCCTGCAAGACATATTTGAATAAACATATGGTCATAGAAGAGTGTAATTGATAGATGTAAAGCCACATATTTACCCTCACTGAGATTGTATGCTATTTGATGACTTAAGGAATCTGTGGAAACACTCCATTTGGTTAGAAGGATTTAATCTTTCATCTTGCACTCATTTTTCACTGATCAGTGGCTACATAATTGCCTTACAGCTTAACTTGAATGAATTTGGAATCACACTTCAGCAAAATAGTTGCATAGTTTATATTCTTGAGCAGCTGTTTTAAGGGTATTAGCCAGTTCTTAATCTTTTTGTGAGTATCATGACATAATTCCTCAAAGAGTCTTGGGGAGAACTTCCACTCATTCACGGGAACTTGTCAAGATATTGAAGGAGCACTGTCAGTTCCTGTACTGGATCCAATGTACATACTTCAGTTACAGCTTCTGTGTTTGATGCTCTCCCAGCCAGAAGGATGCTGTGATTAGGTTTTCTTGGAAATCACAGTTAACCCTTGTAACTTATGCCAGTTCTTCTTACCCTCCTTAAGCTACTGCACATGTTTTTAATTTTCTTTTGGAGTTCTTGTGATTGCTGAAGGTTTTCCTTCTTTTGTTGCTTTCTTCTTGCTTATGGACAGTACAACTAACATTTTTCTGTGAACCTATTTCTAAACATATACAGACAAATGCTTTTTAATAAAACAAGCATGATAAATATAGGAAAAACTCAGAGAAAAAAAAAAAGTGAAACTTTTTAAAAAGCATGACTTTGAGTGACCTTTGATTAGGATACCTTTTCAAGGTGGCAAGCATATTCTGTTGTCCTCTATTCATCTAAAGATAGATAGGGTGTGCAAATATCATCTTGAAAATCATTACAAATACCTTAAAATCCTTTTCAGGTGGTGTAATACAGATCTATCGACACTTCCGTTTGCTGCTTTTATCTGCACCTTTGTGTAACATAAATACTCAGAATACTCATAAATGCTCTCCCAAGATGTTACTCACTTGGAGGTGCACAACAGAGTGAATTCTTCCGTGGCTTATACATAGCACCTTTCATGATGACTGTTCCCTGTTTGGCAAATAAGAGATAATCTCACATTAAAATGTTGATGTGGGAATACCATTATAATGTATTTTATAGTAATTGGACAAACCAAGAAATCTTGCTTGTGCACTGTAGTTTGACAGTAGTTTAATTCTTAGTACCAAATGCTGAATTGCCTTCTCAGAAGGAATGGGAAAAGTAATATATTGTCCTTTAAAGGGACTCAGAGATTTAAATGGGCATTTAAATGACACAGTTTCAAAAGATTTCTGCAACTGTTTGGAACAAAATCTAGCTGAAGTACAGAAGCTGACTTCTGTTGCTAGTAGTGGTGGAATACAATTGGTGAGGTAGATTTATGATCAATCAAGGCATTGATACCTTGGAAAATTCTGATCCATTGAAACACAGATTTCTTTCCAAGTATATACACTTCTGAAAAAGTTGCAGTGGAAATACGTGAAATTTTTGGTCAAACTAAAGAGCAATGGATGCTGTAAAAGAAATAATAGTGTAGTGTCTGGAACACTCAGCAGGATAGGAGACCTACATATAATTCTTTGTTCTGTCTAATTCAAAGCAGGGACCTGTACCTACTTATACCATTATTGCAAGTGAGAACTTAGGCCACATGACTTTTATGTCATTTGTGGTGAATCTCCCTTTGTATTTCTGCACTTTTCTAAAGGTACTGTTTCTGTCCCTGTAAAGAACAGTAATGTTTTTGATATGATAAACATATTTTCTTGGTAAGGGAAATGTTTTTCACGTTGCTTTAATGTATGCATGCCTATCAAAGGGAGTGAGGCCCTGAAGGAAGCTGAAGCTCATGGAGACCCCATGATGGAGCAGAATCCTGTGAGGAGGTGACGTCTGTGGAGAGAAGAAGACACAGAAGCAGATTTTCTGGAAGAGATTGTGACTTGCTGGGGGGATACACTGGAGCAGTCTATTCCTGCTGGTCTGTACCCCATGGAGAGGATCCATGTTGGAGCAGTTCTTGGAGAACTGCAGCCCATTGGAAAGACTCACGCTGGAGCAGTTAGTGAAGAACTCCATCCCATGGGAGACACCACATGCTGGAGCTGACAGAGGAGGGCTGACAAAACTGCAACAATATTCTTGTCCTTCTGAGGTAATTAAAAGTTCACTGTAATGGATATCTTAGGCCTGGAGAACATTTGGGTCTTCTCCTTGAATTAACGTGACCCCAGCAAAGTTTTTCTCCTTCCCATCTGCAAATTGGTTGATTGCTTGATTTAGCAGTGTCCCTAATTTAATCTGTTGGGATTCCTCTTCTGTCTTTCACTCCTTCTCCATGAACTCAAAATTTGTATGAGTTCCTGACTTCTTCAATTTATCTGGCTATTTTATGGTCCTGCACGAAGATTCATAAATAGAAACTACTATGTTCACAGTATTTCCTGTGTAGCTTAAATGAGGTACATGCAGAAGGAGATGTACATTATAACTAAATTACATAATAAAGGTGTTTGATGCCTGTAGACTGCCCATAGTTATGCTCTGGAAGTGCCAAATTATATGTCTATACAGTGTAATCCCCTATAAAGGAGTTGGTCTCTTGCTGCAGCAGGAGCAGTGAATGTACTTCTCCATGGACACTCAAGCCTTATCAAAGTTAGGGCGTGCATTTATGCTTGGCAAGGGTCCTTTCTATGACATGGGCTGGATGTATGGTTAGCCCTGGAATTTTCAATGTTTGAATTAATATGGCCTCTGAATTAAAAAGTAATAATGTGTATTGTTTGGTGCAGTCATATGTTTGAGAAAATATTTTGATTATTGCTTAGCAACTAATGTACTAGCAATATGTTCCTTGTGGATGTAGTCTTCATATCAATGTCAGCTCCTGAACATTCTCCTTCCCATATTTCAGTCAGGTAGCTCATGCAAAATTATGACTAATACAGTGTTTTTCTGGGGCTGTTAGCTAAGACTGCTGCATTCTCTAGTTATTAGACACTTTATAATTGGATTGCTGGGGCTTAGTCAACAGGAAAATATTCAATCTCATACAAGCAGTCTGATATTTGCAGTCTAAAGTCTGATGTTGTCATCAGAAAAATTTGAAATTTCTTGTGTTTCATATGGGCAATTTTGAACATGACACAAGTGTCAAGTGTCTAATTATTGTTAAATCAAAGCAGGCAGAGGGACACAGTGAGATGCATCATGTGTATACATCTTTCTCAAATAATGACCAAGCTACAGCTTTTACATTTTGCAGTTGCAATGCACACAGAAAAAATCTTATTTTCAAGCACAGTGATAGTAGTGGGGTAGCTCGGCTTTCAGTCTTGAAGACACTGACTCCAGGTTTTACCACCCTGAGCTAGTGCCCCATACATGTCTGAAATCCCATTTTCTGGTCTTCTGAGGAAACACATGTGCTAACTAACAGGCTTAAACATTTTCTGTCAGCATAGATGCAAGTAGCAAGTGAGAAAGATAACTTTGCCACACCAGAAAATACAGTGTTGTGGAGAAGCAGAAGTCTGTTTTATGTCCTTTCTCTTAGAAGACCTTGGGAAAACCAGCTTTGCATAGACCAATTAGAAGTCTGGGCTTGGTGGCAGACTCTTTTTCTATAGAGGAGATGAGTGTGAGTATCTCTCTTTCAGATGATCAGCAGAGGAGTGTAAGATACATCCAAGGCCCTAGTGTCTTCGTTCTCTGTAGGGAACAGTCAGTTTCTAACTCTGACTTACATTTTAGAATGTTAGTACCTGTTATATAAAATAATTTTCAGAAATTTGCAAATAGAGTAATGACAGACACTCACCATATTGTGCAATTTTCATAATGAACTCAGAAACCACTTTTTTTTCTTTCATCTGGTTTGTAAACATTACCAGGATAGTTCTCGTTCTTAAAACAAAATAAAAAATCTTTCCCTTCTCTTTACAGTAGTCAAACAAAACAAGATATTTGTGTGCATTTTCTGCTATCTCATTCCTCATTCTTATATGAAAGACTCATAAAAATATTCGTGAGGTGTTGAATGTTTTTAGTTAGTAGTAATTAACTTTATCTGTTAAGCTGTGTCATATGAAAAGGTCATTTTTCTAAGTCTCTCTACACTGCCTTTCATCTGTATAGTCTCTTCCTGTCTAGACCTTTCAGGTACTGAGATAGAGTAATAATGATATGAATAATGGAAATCCATGTTAACAGTGTTGAAATTTCAACCATTTTAGGAAAAAATGCAACATGGGAAAGAGTCAGTTCACATGTCTTTTCTGAAGTAATTCTGAGATATATTTTTTTTCTTTCCCAGACTTTGCTGTCCATTATAAGGCATTTTGGATTTGAATAAGCTCATATCTCTGGGATAATTTTCTGAATATTTTGACTACTGCTTTTGGGCGGTTTTATGAACATTCATTTTTTGTGTGTATTCTTGTCCCTTTTGAAACTACAGATCTGTACCATGTTGTGCTGTGTTTTAAAATTAATCTTAATAAAAAATAATTTCCATAAGGAGCTCTGGAGGAAAAAGCAAAAGATAGAGTTTCAAAGTTTACTCGTACAGGACGTCAATTTATATAACTGTTTCCGTATTCTCACAAAAAGTAATAATACCTAACATGAGAGACATGAAAGATTACTCAGAAATCCTGATTCATTTGCCTACTGATTGAATGAAAATTGGTCATTAATACTCAGTTGTCCATTAGAAATCTTCATAGGGTGGAAAGAATAGTTACTTTAAATATATCACACAGCCTTAAAGAATGTAAGGACATTTGGGATTATTAAATCCCTTTGTGGGCTAGCAGTCCTGCTGTGTTAAGTGTTTATATTTAAAAACAGGCACTTGCAGGGCACAGCTGGATATGAAGAGAAAAAAAGACTTCCAAATTTATTCCCTCTGATTTTGTGAATATTTATATTTTGTGTGATGGATTTTGTGTGATTTTTGATGTAGTTCCACCACTTGAAAAACTGCATCATGAATGAGTTTTATCATAACTTGGTATTTTCTCCCATTACTAGGGTTAGAAGTATTTTATAAAAGGCAACTATTGTAATTGATTAAAGTGTGTTAGTGATCAAATTGAGGATAGAAAGGGCATATTTTGTTTCATATTTTCCCCAGATTGTATTCTGTGAAAGGTATGTAATGACTAGCTCCTGGATCACAAATTTGATGCTTTATATCGAGTTTGTTACTATACCACAGGATTTGATGGGCTTTGGACATGTAGATTCACCCTTTGAGACTAACACTAGATTTTGATGAGCTTCTTTTTTGTTCATCAAATAGAACTAATATTCTGAGAAGGTGGTATTCATGTCGGTATCTTTTGGTTTTCACTGTGACTCTTTTAGTGTGATGGTGAATGAGAAGAAAAGCAACATGGGTTAGTTCATAGGATGTGGTATTTAAAATCATTAGATTTGCATGAAAAGGGTGTGTTTATACACATATGTATGTTGGCAGCTCTGCTGCCATAACCTGAGCACTCTAGAATTTCATCATCCCTGCAATCAACACTGCTTTTCACAAACCCCCCAGCCTAACACCTCCCCTGCCCCTGCCTTTTAAACCCTTTCTGATCCTAACACCTGGTATCTTTAAGTGTTAACTTCACTATTTACACATTCTCACAGCACTGTGGCTGTTAAATGTTACTTCTTCCTGGCATTGACCAGCATTAATAATTCAGTCATGCAAGACACCTTTGCTTCTTGTCTCCTGTGTCAACTCAAACAGTTCCATTAAGGCATAAATAACTCTGAAAGCATGTGAACTGCATGCTTATTTTAGAGAATATACAGAATATACTCCCATCTACCTGCATAATCCCTCTATAATTCCAGAAATATTTTGTCCTTTTTACTGCAAAAATACAAAATACAGCTCAGTTTTCACCTACTCATTCAGAGATGTAGAATATTTTAATGAATAGAGAGGTTTATCTTTATTTCTTTATTGGGCCATTTTCATCAGTAATGAAGAAATATGAAGTAATTACATGTTTATTATGAATTTTCATGCCAGTACTGATTGTATTTTATCCTTTGATCCCTATACCCTCAAAGATCTGCCTTTCTCACCCAGGCCTTCCCCATTATGAGATCTGCCTGACAGGTTTCCCTATGATTTCTTTCTGGACAAATCCCATGTTGCTGTTTTCTTATCAGATATTGAGAAAGTATAAAGAGAAAATTACTCACTCCAACTGTAATAAAAAAAAAATTAATTCAGTCATATAAGCATAGACTTGTGGCAGTGAACAAGGGATGACAAACTGAGCACTAACTATTCATCATACATTAAGAGGGGTAGTTTTCAGCAATGAAGAAAAAAACAAAGGGTTTATGTGGGACTTCCTCTGGGAAAAACTGGTGTCTTGCTAGACGAAAAGGTACATGAGTAAGAAAGCTATTTCTAGAATCTATAAGTATTGAAATTTCTTAAAAATTGCCTAAAAGTGTTGGGAGGAAGTAACTGGAAATTAATTATCTAATTTTAGATAGAGAGCTTTAAATAAAATATTGGTTCAGTGCTGTTCAGAGGCTTGGAAATCTTTCTAGCCTAAGTTAGGAAAGCTTCCAGTTTCATATAAACAAAGAAGTCAGAAACTGAAAAGGAACTCAAGTAATTTAGTTGCCTCTTGACAGTACTCCCTAACGGATTCCTGATGTTGACTGCTTTCTTGCATCTACTTGGAAAAGGTTCAAGTGCTAGAACTCTCATTGCTTCCCATGGGGTGTGGGGGTTTAATTGATCTCATGGTGAGAAATTTACTACTTAGGGTGAAGGAAGTAGTTCTTAAGAAGGTATTGTGGTAACTGATAGAGATTTGCATAAAATCTCATTGGGAAAGCAAAACTGCCTAATGTACTTTTGGCAAATTCAGTAGCCACGTTACCTCTTTGCTTCATATTCATCACGAGCTGAAAGCTAGCATGTGAAATGAGTTGTCTCTGTTATCTTGTGCAGTCTCTAATACGTGCCATCTTGCCTTGAAATCATAACATTCACCTTAGAAAGAGGCAGTGGCACCATGTTAACAAAGTCCAATTATGTATGCTTCCATTTAGATTTCTGGCAGGGACTAGCCAACTGCATGCTGCTATATTTAGAACTTAACTCATATAAGAGTCTATAAATAAAGAACTGTATCACATTGCAAATCAGATTCAATCCTTTTTATAAAAGTCCTATGGAATTTAATGGGGATAAGGCTGTAGGAAGTAAAACAGCCTCAACTCAGAGAATTTTTACTGAATGCAATGTATTGCAGTATATTAACATAAACTCCTAAAGCCTGATTCAGGTATTGAGAAAAACAAAACAAAACAAAATTTAAAAACCCCCAAACACTTATGGAGAGGGTTTTCCTCCCTTTTTCCTAGGCTCAACTTCAGTCAAACACCTCCCCTCCCCACTTCCTAGTCTCACCTTCCCTTGTCTTCACTGTGTGTTACATTCATCCATCATGATCCCTTTGGTGCAGCCACAAGAAGCCTGAAGGGGCTGGGGTCTCCTGTGTCATGATGTGTGTATAACACTCCTTGGTGTATTCATTTCCCTCTACTCCAGAAAGAATCATCCATGGGCTTCAGTTCCTCTGTGGATATCCATGCCTCTGTTGGGCTGCCTCAGGCTGCAGTCCTTCAGGAATGTATCTGAGTGATGCTCCTGTCCTGGAGTGTCTCCTTTCAAACATGCATCTCCAGCAATGTTTCCTTCTATGTGCCTCCTCCCCTAGTTTTCCCCCTTGCAGCTGCAACTTTTTCTTAAATATTTGTGAGCTAGGGTGTGAGCTTGGGCTCCTGCCTGCCTAAAGAATTGGTTTCTTTGTGGGCAATGGGGTTTTGACAGTGGTCTCAGAGACATCTAGAAACATCTATCACATAATCACAAAATATTCATGGTTGGAAAAGACCTCCTAGATCACCGAGTCCAAACATACCCACAATAAAAAAACACCTAAAAAATCCCCAAACACCTAAATACCTGGATTAAACATGACTTCAAAAACACAGAAACGCAAAATACACAAATTGGCATGGCATTGATTTGCACTGGAAAGTTTCTGGCCATATCCCCAGCAGAGTACCCTGCAGTTCCTTGCTAGGGTACCCCAAGCAGTAGCCAATAGTATTCTGTAGAAACTGCAGTGAGGCTGGTGTAGTATCTCTTTCACAGAGCTTCCACTGCCATAGACCATAATTTGAAAATTATGCTGAAAATTGTATTTTCTATTAATGATACTGGTTAGCTATTCCCTTTTATTCATGCTTTTGTGCATATGAGAAGACACATGACAATGCATGAAGAGGCTGGAGAACTTGAGGAACATTGCTTCTGTTTTTCCTCATCTCCTTTTGCATATTAGTGCCTTTGTCTGAGGAGAAATACCTTGATACAAGCATAGAATATAGTATTGGGATTCTCATGGCAGTTGCTTCTGCTTTAGAGCAGCAGGGTCACTAGGAAAATCATTGCTATTTGAGGAAATGTGTGAGGTTTCAGACACTGAGAAGTACTCTCCATTTGCAAAGGTGATAGTCATAACTTCTGTAGGCATTACTGGAGTCTTCTTGCATGGGAAGCATAGGATTTGTATATGGAAATAGTATGTTGAATACACACCCTTCTGCACCTTTATCAAGAATACCACAACGGCTTAATGTAGAAGTTCCTGCTCCATTGAAAGTACACTACTGTATATTAAGTACGTTCTGTATTATGAAACATGGAATTCCATGTCATGTTTATACTTGAAGTACTCTGAGAGGGTCAATGTTATTTGGTGCTGATTAGTTAATTTACTCTAACTACATGAGTAACAGTGAAAACTGATCACTCCCTTGGGTTTCAGTCTTTCTCCCTTTTTATAACTGGTTGATTCAGAGACTTACTTGGTGTTTCAAAGATTTTGCACTTGAGGAGGGAACTTTTCTCTTAAATTGGTGCCCATGGCAATATGATCCTTAAGTTTACACTTTGTCTTAGCTTCTCAGAGACTAGATCTCCCAAATCTCACTGGTCCTTTTCCTAAGCAGCACACGGGACATCATAGACCTGTTAAGAGGAATAGCAAGAGCCAGTTTATATACACTTTAGACACAGTAGTGCAGATACTGTGGATAAATATGTCAACTCTGATGAGATGATATGAAAAGCCACATTACATTCCCAGTCAGTTGATAATTGGATAATCTGTGTTGTCAAGATGCCTGTAGGGCTTGGTACTGTGTAATCTGTTTTCCATGGGGAAATGTGTGTCGTCAGTGTGATGCTAGATACATATGAGTGACTGTGCCTTCCTCAAAATAATGCTGAAGACCAAGAACTGCAACATATTCATAGCATAATAACATATGAAGATACATAAAATGTATCTTAAGGGATTTCTGTAGAGGACCGGCCTTTTTTAAAAAAAACTTTTTAAAGCACACAAAGGAGTCTTGCTGTTAAATACATTTCTATGCATTTTTGTGAAATAACATATTGTCAAACAAAACAGTTGTGGTACTGCAATATCATGCTTTGAATATAAATGTCTGCTGAGGTAATATCTACCCATTAGGTGAGACCTGCCTATGCCTCTCACCAGGTCTTCATTACGTGCAAAAGTGGGATTGTGATCAGCAAGATGCTATTCTGACATTTCAAGCATTACACCATGCCTTCTTTAGCTGCTGTAAGCTGCAAATACCTGCAGGATTTACTGGGGACTGTGCTTCAGTGACAAGACATAACTGGCCAGTGGTATTTAGTGGGGAAGAGCCCAACCCTACAAAGTTCTAGTAGTCTTTGATTCCCTTTTCTAAGCATGAACACTACTGTTGCCAGTTTGTGTCTGGTAGAGCTTGACAGATGCCTTGATCCAAAATTGGTTAGCATTTTGAGAAATTTATTCTTAAGATAAGCTAGTCATTAGATTTTTGTTATGGTGCCAGCTGCTGGGACTTCCTAGTGCATCCCAGCAATCCATCTAGATACAGCAGAGATTGCCAGAGCAATCCATCTAGCTCATGAGAGAAAATACAAGCTATGTATCTGACCATATGAATGATGCTTAGGAGCCTGAAGGGTTGAAATCTTTCTTTAAGCCATTCTTGTTTTACTTTGAATCATGTTTATGCAGTTTCAAAGCTTCAATATACGGGACAACTGAAAAATAGCAGAAAAAGACAAATGTTTGTCTCTCTGGAAAACACTTTCCTAAGCATTGTTCCGTGCCTAAAATATTGTGGTGATAGGCTGAGATTTTTACCACTCATCAGGACATCCTCAAATGTGTAATTAAAACTGTCTTGTAAAAGCAATATACAAGTATCTACACTCTGGATTTAGCCTTCCTATTTTCCTATAAAGCTTCCTCAATTTTCCTAGCTGGACTCAAATTTAAAAAAAGCAACAAACAAACAAACCAACAAAACCCCAACAACAACAACAAACCAAAACAACACCCAGATGGTAACATCTTCAGCATGTTAACATTTTTCTGCTTTTGTTCAGATCTTCAAGAATTAGATAAAAATTAGAAATTACAGCATTTTCTGAAACTTCTCTTTTGACACCTCCAACAAGGTACTATTAATTGTTTTCTGTCTTAAGTCTTCTGTACATGTTTTGCTGTTCTAGGCTAATAGAAAAAGAAGGGTACCCTTCAACAGCTTTAATTTACCCACATATTTTGAGCTCATTTCTTTTTCAGTACATTCCATCTAGAAATTATTATTTGTTGAGGAAACCTAGGGTGTAAGAACTTTGACCAGGAATTGTAGAAATAGATCTCTTCAGAATGTCAGGAAGACAGAAAAAGCCAAATGGAAAAGTAAAAGATCAAAAATCTGCAACCCCTGAAAAATTAATTTGTACTGGGGACAGAGTTGATCTCAAGCCCAAGCCAGACTATTTGGTTTCCCATGTCCTTTTGACCATTCAGTCACTATTAGCAGTTGGGAGCCTTTGACTGTGCTGACACCAAGTAGGACCAGACTACAGTTTTCCTGCAAAGACACTGAATTTATTTAGCAGAATAAGCATAGGAATTCAGTCTCCCAAACGATTAATTTATATCTCTGTGTGACATGTCTGTCTGTCCTTGAGTAATTTGAAATTAAGAGTTTCTTTTCTTGCTCTCTCTTTCTTGCAAGAGTTTAAGAAAAGCTATAGCTTGTGCTTGTTAACTTGATACCCATATTGTTTAACCAGGCCCATTCTTTGATATTTATCCCTTAAAATGCTTCTTGATGATTTGACAGACTTTGATGAATTTGTGAAACACACCACATCTTGAAAGATGCAACAACCTAACCAAGGAGCCTACACTGACAAATTCAGTCTTGACTTCCTTATCTTAAACTTCAGTGTGATAGATGACACCCCTGCCCACCCACTACCCTTACCATGTGCTCATTATGTACATATGTGGAGAGTTTGCAAGTTTTCCAAAAGAATACAAAACCCCTCTGGCTGTTGCAGCAACTTGTAAAGTCTGGCTTATCATTTAATGCAAAATTAAAACAGGTCACAATGTTGATGTTCATATTTAAATGAAAATACAGTGTAGTCAAAAGAAGTAGTTTCCATTGGTCTCAAGAGAGACCCTAGTAAATAGCTAAAATTATGTGAGGAAGCTGGCTGACAGGTGGTCTTTCAGTCCATTGGAATCATTCAGCAGTAGTTAGAACAACACTGAAAATGTATTGAGAGAATCTGAGTTGTGATAGATCATGATAATAAAAGGCAAGAAAGAGAACCTCTCCTGTTGAGCACCATAGTGGAAATATTTTTATTGCCTAATATATGCTTCAGATTTCTTCTTTCCACTTTTAATGATAACAATATAAACTAGAAAATACATGACAGCAAATGATTCAAATGATCCAAATTATACAAATTCAGGGATGTACAAATTATTGCTTATGATTTGACTGGTCTTTTTTTTAAGTTTACTGTATCACAAAAAAATCTTTCTTCTTTAGAAATACTTTAAATGGAACAAGAAAACCTTACTGGCAATGGCTATCAGCACTGGCTTCCAGTTCCACTGGAAGATCTTTACTTCAGTTGCAGTTAAATGAGAATGATTTAAAGCATAAGAACTTCCTTTCCCCTGTAGTGACCTCAGCAATTGTGCAGGTGCAACCATCTGTAAGGCTTCATTGGCATGATTCACATTAGAAGTAATCTCTTTGTTTGTGTTTTACAATACATTTGTTACACAGATAATTTCAATGACACAGTTGTCTATAACATTTTACAGACTAATTCAGAGACTGGTGAAGTGAAGCCCCAGTAAACTGGGAGGAAGTTTCTTGAACTGGCTTTGCTGTTACAACTAGCATCCCATAGTCTCCCTGACTCTTCATTTATACTTTCTGTTCTCTCTGTCAAGGGAGCCTCCTACTTGCTTCAGCACAGGCCAGGAGCACTCACACCTTTAGTCTAACTCCATCATCTGGCACGCAGTCCACTTATGCTGATTCTTTCAGTAGCTGACACTCATTGTCAATTCAAGGAATAAATACAAGGTCATTTTAGATGAAGGCCTTAGGAAGCCAAGTCAAAAAACAAAACAAAACAAAACCAACTAAGAAGCTTGCATTCATTTTATGTTATTTTTGACCAGTTTTAAGTTAAATATATGCCTGATATAAGCACATGGATCTCTAAAGTAAAGTATATAGGAGACTGGTTTGGACCATGGTCATTTCTTCCTCTGACAGGAAGCAAGCAACAGAACTTATCTCTCTTTTTATTATATCAGAAAGTGCTTTAATGTTTTAAATCATCTTTCCTTGCTTATACATTATTAGACTTGTTAAGAACTAGTATAAATTTCTTTTCTTGCACTGTTATGCTGCCTGTGTAATATGAGCTTCTCTGTACAGAATATTGGAATGGCTATGTCTCCTGAATACATGCAATTGTGTATTATTTGTTGTGTGCACTGGTCATAATTTTCAAAGTGGAAGATTTTTGAATAGAAGTTAAAAGGAACCATGAAAACTGTGGGTAAGTTGGATTTTAGACATCTAAAAGGATCACAGGCTTGGGGAAGAGTGACTGGAAAGCTGCCAGGTGGAAAAGGACCTGGGTGTGTTGGTTGACAACAGAATATGAGGCAGAGTGTACCCAGGTGGCCAAGAAGGCCAGTGGTATCCTGACCTGTATCAGAAATAGTGTTGCCAGCAGAGAAAAGAAGTGATTATCCCTGTGTACTTAGCACTGGTGAGATAGCACCTTGAATACCGTATCCAGTTTTGGGCCACTCACTAAAAGAAAAACATTGAGGTGCTGGAGTGTGTCCAAAGGACAATAAAGCTGGTGAATGGCCTAGAGCACAAGTATTATGAGGACCAGCTGAGGGAAATGAGGTTGTTTAGCCTGGAGAAAAAGAGGCTGAGGTGTGACTTTATTGCTCTTTACAACTACCTGAAAGGAGATTGTAGAGAGGTGGGTGTTGGTCTCTTCTCACAAGTCACAGCTGATAGGACAAGAGGAAATGTCCTCAAGTTGTACCAGGGAAGGTTTAGATTGGACATAAGGAAAACTTTATTCACCAAAAAGGGTTGGAAAGCGCTGGAACAGGCTGCCTAAGGAATTGGTGGAGTCACCATCCCTGGAAGTATGTAAAAGATTTGTAGATTTTGTGCTTAGAGATAAGCTTTAGTGGTGCACTTGACAGTGTTAGGTTAACGGTTGAACTTGGTCCTAAAGGTCTTTTCCAAACTTTCTGTTTCTGTTTCTTTGTTGCTCATGCTACTGTTACCTGTGATTGCATGTTGAAGTTACAGGATGTTCTGTCTGGTTTTATACCACTGCAGTATTTGATGATTGACTTCTCCTTCCTTGAATTGTACATTATACAGACATCAAGCTATGTTTGATTTACTGGGCTTTTTCCCAAACTTCTCTGGAAGGATTTGTGAGGCGTACTGTGAGATAAAATATTAAACATTTACATTTCATTGTAAATGTGTGTCTCTTTCTAACATTATACCTGCTAATCAAACGTTCATTTAAGGAGTGATACTTGCAAATGTGTTCTGCATTGTCTGTGATTTTGAGACTCTAGATCAGCTGTTCTTCAGTATAGTGGAGTGAGTCTTGTAGTATTTTCTTCCCTAGCTTGTGTAATCTGTCCCCTCCAAATGCTTTCTTCGCTCTTTGAGACAACTACTTTTTCTCTATCCATGAAGAGTAGGATCAGATACTTTGAAGACATCTGTATATGTTTTCAGCTCTTTTTTCAGTTGTGTTCACAGCACTGCTGTTTTTAAAAATACCACGATTAGTGTTTTGCTACAGGGCTAAAGGACCTCCTATCCAAAGCTTGAAGTGAGGTTGAATGGGGGGATTTGTGGTTGACCTGATTTTTATGGTGTCCATTTAGGATGCCTAAGTATCTGGCTATTCCATAAGATATTTTCCACTGTATCTGGCTAGAGTTTCAATCCAATTCCCTGGCATTTGATTCTAACTGTCACATTGGTAAGCACCAGAGAAATGATGAATCCCTGGTAATGGCAAATGTCTTAAACCCTTGTGCTTTACCTGCACTTTGCATACACTTCGACAGTGAGGTGTATCTGACTGTCTGGGAAAAAAACATCTTACTGAAAAAAAAAGAACCCTTTTGAACTTCCTGGTTTCAAGCCAGAAGCTAGCATGGTGAAATTTGTTTAGCTTCACTTACTGTTCACCAAGTTATAGTAACATGCAACAGGGTCAGTGCCCAGTGCTTAACAAATGGAAATAAAAAGATAAATACAGAATGTGCTTCAAATACAGTATGATCTCTATACTACTGATTTCAAAATCTCTAAGGAACTTGATTCTGCTTTTTAGTTGTTATTGTTAAATAAAAAAAAAAAAATGGTCACAACAACTGGGTTTAGGTCATTAAAAGAAAATCGGTTTTCATAGCTACTGAGGATCATTTGAGGAAACTAATATATACTCTCCTTTGTTAGTCTGTATCCCAGTGTAAGAAAGAAAGGCAAGCTATAGTTTTAAAGAGGCATATCTTCCCTGGTCACAGTGAAAGTAAACCTTAGCAGCAATTTTAGTGTGTACACAACAGCAGTATCTCTTGATCTCATATTCTGATATGGCAGTGTTAGCCACTTCTTTCAGGATGCCTTAGAAAAGTAGGGATAGCACTACCTTCTGCCCAGAGAAGTGCAACATAGGGTAAAATTAACATTTTGGCTCTTGGAGACAAAATTCAAACTAGACAAATAACAGTAGACAGCTTTGACAACAATTTTTCTCTTCTGTAAGTAATTTTCTCCTCTACATAGAGCAGCATTATGGAGGAGAGGAATTCATGTCCTGCTGAACATATTCTGTAGCTGATATTCAGATTTTTTTTCCATCTTTAAGGATTCAAGCTATGAAATTAGGACAAGTAAAATGGGCTTTGCTAGTTGTGGTAAGTAGATGCCTGTAATAATGCAGAATATGAATTTTTAAAATTCAACACTTGGATATGCAATTAAAAAAATTATTATTTACCACTTTATCGGTACTGTTATCTATCAGGGACAGAAATGTAAGTGGCCTCAGGCAGGAGGATGCAAGCAAGGATACTGGCACATCCTGGAAGAGGCAAATGTTGTATAGGGCCTCAGATAAGGACATCAGCTGTGACTGGAGATTAGCATAGATTAGCAGCTAGTTGAGAAGGATTCTACAAATAGAAAGCTGGGCTAAAATATGACTTATATGGAAGAAAGCTTCAAAGTTCATGGGAAAGTCACTAAAAGACATCTCTCCATCAGTCACTAGGGACTGCCAGGGGGCACGGAAGACCCCTCAGGGAAGCCCCTTGGAGATCCAGGCCACTTAATAACTATGCATATAGGATAATTAGTTCCTCGAAATAGAATGAATATGTATAATCTTTCCAGGAAAATTAATGCCTATGTATGTAAAGTTGGGGTTATGAGCTTGGGTGGATGCCAGGTACTCTGGTAAATGAAGAACTCTCTAACACTCAGTCTAGCATTAGACAGCAAATAACACATTGCCTGGTTTGGTTGTCTGTCCTGATTGTGACACCCCTACCTGACTTCTGGTGAAAATTAACCCTGTCCTAGCTAAACTTAGGACACATAGCTATGCAGGTCATCTGAAATGCTACATAGCTCTAAACTGAGTAGCAAAAAGAAAGGAAGCAGTAACAGGAAACATGGCAAATTACTTGTGCTGTCTGCTTCCTTCACTTTATAGGCATGATTCAAAACTTAGGCAAATAGTGAATACTCTGTTGACTTCTGTGAAATTTGGTCCAGCCTATGGATGGCAATATCACACATGTCACATGAAGTTGTGGAAAATCGGCCATTTTGATAGACAGTTTAATGGGGAATAAAAGTTGAATGGGAAATCAGCTTTATGAAATACATTAAGCTTCATGTTGGTACTTTTTCTGCTAATATTTCTCAACATGAGGAGGAACTTCTTACTGTGAGGGTGACAGAGCACTGGAAGAGACTGCTCAGAGAGGTTGTGGAGTCTCCTTCTCCAGAGATTTTCCAAACCTGTCTGCATGTGTTCCTGTGTGGCATGCTCTAGGTGATCCTGCTTTGGCAGAGGGGTTGGACTTGATGATCTCTGGAGGTACCTTCTAACACGTAACGTTCAATGATTCTATGATTTTTTGATTTAAGAAGACTGACTACTTAAGTAAGTTTGTTCAATACTGTATTTGTTATAAATTGTTTAATTTTTAGAACAGATTATGTGCAAAGTAATAAAACAGAAACTTTACTACAAATGTCTTTCCTGAAATAGCTTCAAGTAAATAAATAATAGCTTCAAGTAAACACCTTCTAAATGACACAATTGAATAGTAAGGCAGAAAAGATGATTACATCATTTTCCAATAACAATTTTACATCTCCTAAAATAAAATGAAAAAGATTTCATGTTGTGAAATACAGCACAAGAATCACATTTTTGAATTAAATAACAAATCCTATGACCAAAACAAATATCTCAGGTGTTCATATGTACTGAAAATGAAACAAAGGAAAAGGTGTATTTAAAATCAGTAAAAATACTATTTCTGAGCATCGTCTCCTTATTATGTGCACTAATAGCTATCAAAAGGCCTAGCTAAATTCCTAAGCATTGTCTGGGCAGATAACAATAATATTGACAATTTTGCTTTGGAAGATTTAAGCCCTAACTCTAATCACTATTCTTCATTTCTCTGGTTTAAGGCCCATTTGTTTTAAATAGAAGTGATTTGTTGAATCCCTTGTCCTCCTTCTAGTCATCCCAATCCATGATAATCAAAACTTCACTGATATCCATTATAGCCCCTGTGCTTGTGCAATTCTGGATGAAGACACACATTCAGTTTGCGATGGGGTAAGAGCTCCTTCTGTTCACAGAGTCCACAATTCTCTAAGAGTGCTAGTACCTGGCCATTTGTTTGGAGATAAGTAGTTAGAACAATACACAGCTGGGGTTATTTTATTTTTTTTTCTGTCTTTTTTTCTTTCTTTTTTTTGTCTTTAGGTCTTTAGTCTTTACGTGGTATTTTCTGTCTACCCTGTCTTCCAGAAGACTCATGCAAAAACAATGCAGGAGAAATTAAGAGAAAATAACATTAATTAATTAAATTTTACCTTAAGATTATTGCCAGTGTCGCTGAAGTAACTTCTGCTCTTGTTACATAGACAGTGCTGGAAGGCATCTGCTTACAATCAACTATAAATAGTCAACTATATTTAGTTATTAAATACATGATCTATATGATTGGTTAAATATATGATCTTACACTGTTGTCCTAGATCTGGGTTCTTCAGTCAGTGTACAAGATGCCAATCAACACACAGAGCTGAGATATTTGCTTTATTCCAGTTCTGCACAGAAAAGGGTGCTAGGCACTAATCTGCAAATTTAGCACACCCCCAGGAATCACAAAGGGTCTTATAATAGAATCATAGAATCATTCAGGTTGGAAAAGACCCTTGGGATCATCAAGTACAACTCTTGTTCTATCGCTAATTACCTGTGAGAAGAGACCAGCACCAACTTCTCTATGATGTCCTTTCAGGTAGTTGTAGAGAATTATGAGGTCTCCCCTCAGCCTCCTCTTCCTCAAACTAAACAGTCATAGCTCCTTCAATCGCTCTTCATAAGATTTATTCTCCAGGCCCTTCACCAGCTTCGTTGCCCTCCTCTGCACTTGATCCAGCACCTCGATATCTCTCTTCTACTGAGGTGCCCAAAAATGGACACAATACTCAAGGTGTGGCCTCACCAGAGCTAAGTACAAGAGGACAATCACCTCTCTACTTCTGCTGCTCTAATACAAGCCAGAATACCACTGGCTTTGTTGGCCACCTGGGAACACAGCTGTCTCATCTTCAGCTTCTTGTCAATTAGAACCCACAACTATCCATATACAAGAAGTACTTATATAACTAAGAAAAAAATCACACCGTGATAGCTGATTGGTTAACTATGACTTCAATACAAAAATTTATTTGCATATGTGTTGGCTCCTATCCAGCTCATTTTACTAGCTGGTCCCACATTTACATGGGACTTCCCTCTTAGCGATGTGTGTTTTAGTAGTATAATGCATTATAATCAGCTTAAGGTAAATAAAGGTACATCTTGACATCAGTCACTAAGTCTTTGACCAACCTTCCATTCTGCTATAAATCCTACCCAAAACGTGTAGACACAATGCTTGAACCTAATGCTAACAACAGTTGACTAAAATTAATTGCAGTGTTCTGTTCTTGGTGATCTTCCTGTTGCCATGGTCCCCGGACTCTTTATAGTTGCCAAATTTGTAAATCTCCACTTGCCTGCTTTGGGGCCTTTTTAACTTTTTCTATATGTCAATACTTGGAGATATGAAATTATGTAACCATCCTAGTGATCTTTTATGTCATAAGCCATAGCAAGTTTTTGCTAACAGATTTTTAACATTTCCAGTTGCATTCCCTGTTACATTAGAAAAAAGAATGCCAGAAAATAAATGCCTGAAACTTCTAAGGATAAGTACTTTTCAGTATGAATCTACTAAAATAGGAAGTTTTGCTGCCATTACCATCTGGAGTTACAGTATTCTGGGATGAGTGAGATATATCTATGATCTTTTGGGTTGTTTTATGGTTTTTTTTTTTGTTTTTTTTGTTTTTTTTTTTTTTTCTTTTTATTTTTTTTGTTTTTT
>JANHGN010014063.1:0-22878 GCA_024605025.1 Megaceryle maxima
AACCAAAACAAAACCAAAAAAACCCCACCACCAATGGGTTTTTGATGTGAGATTCTTCTGAAGTATTCCTAATGCCACACGTGAGCTTTGGTGTTCAAATGTGAGTGATGAGAAATGACCCTCTGGTCTCCCACTGGTATGAAACAAGACCCTTCTACTGCTGTCGATTTTCATCAGTTAATGCTTCATCTCTCCAAGATCTGGCCTTTTCTCACCCTAACCCAACACCACTTTTCACCATAGGTAGGTCCCGCTGAAGGTGCATGATATTTCTTTGCAGAGACAGCTGTTCTGCAGACAAGGGTGTATTGAAGCCACCTCCCAGGGGATGAGTGTGCATCTTGGGGCTGGTGGCTGCAGCCACTGGCCTTGGACTCCTTCCTTTTAAGTTGCTGTATCACAGCCCGTGAGGACACCACAGGTCTGCCTGGGTTACATGGTGTGAGTTGCTGCTGCAGCAGCTCAGGGAAGTTGTGTGTGGGGAAGATGTCATGCTCACCTCTCTTGTGGTGGCTCCGCTGCCGCAAACAGAACCTGCTTCCAATTACCTGTTACCTGGATTGTTGCAGGAGCTGCTCAGGGTGAGATGCAGTCAGGGAGTTGACCTTGTGGAGCTGGTTTTTCTTATGAAAGGTTTGAAAGCCACAGGTGTTAAGGGTTCTGCGTGGGCTCACTCGGTGCTCATGAGGTGCCACTGGTCTGAGCTGTGGTGTGCCCTCAGCTGCATGGGCTCTGCCCAGCTGAGACAGGGGGTCTCACCTGGCTGCTACTCACTGCTGCCGGCCATGGTTCCCCTGCTGCTGCCGCCACAGACATCACTGCACCCCTCTCAGAGCATGCTCCCCAGGATTGCTCTGCTTCACGTCTCCGCTGGCTTGATGATATGCAACTATGAGAGCTGCATAAGCTAGTTAGAAGGGAAACAAAACAAGAGGGGCTATAGAGTCATAAATGGTGTGAAACCTGAAAAATAATGAAATCAGCCCTGACAAAGCAAAGATTCCTGTTGTTGCCTTGGTTAAAGCATGCGTCTGCTGTATCCTGAGAAGCAGCAGTACAGGAACGGGTTTTCAGCACCCTCTCTCTTATTAGCAAGTACTCAGCTAATGTCAAGGTGTGGATTTGTTACTCCTTGCAAAGACCAACCCTGTTTTCTTCATGAAGACCACCTGAAGGACACACAATGCAGACAAATTGACCTGCTGCTTCTAAAAACATCCTCAGCATACTTTACAGCAGTGACGTTCAATGAGGCAGAGAGCCCCTGCACCAGGTCCTCTGGTCCTGCTGCTCTACATGCCCTATTGCTGAATTGTTTCTCCCCTGCACCAGTAAAAGGCAAACACTTGAGTATGGCCATGTTTGAGGTGGGCTCTACAGCATGGAGCAGGACGGTTCTGCAGTCGGTCCGGAGACAGGCGAGTGGCTACTGGAGTTCGTTAATAGAGGATGAGGGCGGCTGCTGTGGTGGGTGGGTGTGAACTGCCCTGGGTTTATGGAAGGGAGAAATCATCAAGTGATGTTTATAATGAGATTAGCAGATCAGCCGGTAGAAGCAGCGGTGCTGAGATAATGTGCCGCGGCTCATAACATGCCCTAGCTAGTGCTGTTTCTTGCCCGAGGGCCCCGGCTGTCCTGTCTTCCCACATCAGAACTGAGAGGTCCTGTTCTGGGGAACAATTCTAACTTTTAATTCTACAAGCACAGTTTTTTTGTTGTTTGTGTGCAATAACCCTGTATTTCTGATGTGTCCTAGTATGAATGAGAGCAAAATGCTGCTTCTCTGATTGGTTTTTAAATATTTTAAAGAATGTTGATTAATTGGGATACTCTGAAGAGAGGGATGTCATGAAGCTGCCTATGCCCAGGTGTACCTGCTGCTGCCCCAGCTGGACCCCTGTCCCTGGATGCAGCTCCCACAGTTCAGTCACCATCACAGAACTGTAGGACTTTGGTTTTTAATGTCATTCCCTGTGTGTCCTCTGTGATCCTGCACCCTGCTGCCCATCCCCTCTGTGCATCACACTGGGGGAAGAGGAGCCAGCACCTCAGGACCTGCTCCTGGGGCTGCTCTACCAGGGGTGCTCAGAGCTGCTGCCCCAATAACCCTTTGAAAGGTGACAGTGGTTTCTGGGTGGTGCTTGCCCTCATGATTTTCTTGTTCAACCAAACTCTTACCACAGAGCTTTGCTGCAGAAACTGCTTGCCTGGCTCTGCTGAGGTGCTGGCATTTTCTAATGGCCTCATGGGTACACAAAATGTGCTGGCTTTTGCTTGGTAGCTGGTTTGCAGTGGGTGATGTGCCCATGAGATGCCACACTCGCATCCTTTGGTGGGAGAGAACGTGTGCCAGCACCAATCCTGGTGGGAGTCCAGGAGTGGTTGGACCTGGGGGTTGGGAGTTGGTTCTGTTCCC
Source organism: Megaceryle maxima (assembly GCA_024605025.1). Taxonomy (NCBI): domain Eukaryota; kingdom Metazoa; phylum Chordata; class Aves; order Coraciiformes; family Cerylidae; genus Megaceryle; species Megaceryle maxima. The sequence continues at coordinate 2,417 of JANHGN010014063.1, forward strand.
CTTTCCATTCCCTGCAGCTCAGCATCCCCAATTAGGAAAAAGATGCAATCTGATTGAAAAGAAAAATCAGAAGTTATTTTCCTCTCTACCACACAAGACATTCCTGCAAGCAGGAATTGTCGGCCCTGGGTGCTGGGATGGGTGTTTTCAATCATACGGTTTCCTTGTATTTCTTGCTCATTTTTTACCCATTCCGATTTATTTTTAATGGCCCTGACACCCTTGTTTATAATAATAAATAGCAAACGTGTGGACACAATGAGACTGTTTCAGGTTCAAGTGTTTTTAATAACCTTGCAGTGAGAAATAGACCCAAGCTGAAATCTGGAGTAACCCGATGAAGACTCTCTGCTGCTGCAATGAAATACGATTTCGGAGCGACTGCTGTGCAAACAGCCCCGGACAGCGATCGCTTCACCGCTTTGACTCCCGGCCAGTCTCTTTAGACAAGACTCCCCTTTGTATCGCTCCAAACCCTGACTTCCAAGCGGTGTTTTTGTCTTCCAGACATGACCTGATTTAAGCAAAGGAAAGACAAGGGGTAGGTAAAGATAGATTTTTTATTATTATTTATCCGTGGCCCCGCAGCCCTCCTCCGCGCGCACCCCGTCCTGAGCAGGGGCCGGCTAATTCCCACCTGGGATGTTGCAGCGGTGCGAGGCAAAGGGAAAAAGTAACGGTCGGCATTGCGAGGCCTTGTGCTGTTTAATTAAGTAAAACCTTATTAGCTATTTTCAACGGTTTAACAACTTCAGGGGAGTTGTCGTTTGCCAAGAAAAATAATCAGGCGGGTCTGCTGGCAGGCTCGGCAGGCTCCTCGTGCCTGTCGTTCGAGGCAGAAATCTGGGGCTGGCTGCTGGAAAAATGCTGCCCTGGGTCAGAGGCAGGTATCTGCCTTTTGGGAAAACAAGGATTTGTTTTTGGAGAACCAGAGGATGGTAACACAGCCCCTGGGGAGGGGGCCAGTCCCCGCAGTCAGTGGGACCCTGTGGCTGGGCTTTGAGGGGTTGGCAGAGGGCAGCGGGGTTTGCTGGGCAGTGGAGGGGCTGAGTACATGTGGTACCCAGGTCACAGGGTTGGGGGTCATGTTGGGAGCCCTCGGGGGGCTTTGGACAGGCACCTCCCACCTGGCCCCGTTCCCAGTGCCTTGCCCTGTCTTCCTCTCCCATGTCTGTAGGGCACATGCTGTGATTTCCTTGACAATGCAGGGGCAAGTCCTGGCTTCCTTGCTTGCTCATGGTGCTGGAGCATCATCCTCAGTATAAATCATCATCGTCCTCATTAGTAGAAATGGTGCCCATTCATGTATCCCTGTGCTGGAGTGGTTTTTGCCTCTGCCATCACTAGGGCAGCCCAGGCAATGGGGTACAGCTGGGAGCAGCCCCCGGCTGCATGCACCAAGCTCTGCACATCCTCGGCTAGAGCTGGGAGCTGGGAAATCCTCTTCTGGCTCCCTCTGCAGAGAGCTGCCCTGTCCCAAGGCCAAGCGGGGCCAAGCTTAGGCCTTTGTCTTTACGGGGTCTTCTGCCCTATTTATCTTCCCCAGATGACATCCCCCCTCCCCGCTCCATGCAGCACCCCCCGAAAAATAATAAACGGCAGCAGGCTCTGTAAACAGAGCCTATCTCCAAAGCTGTTTGAAATGTAGACAGGCTCAAGTGAATTAGTTCAGCGAGGACTTAATTGCCGTCCTGTCTGTCAGCGTGCGGCGCTGAGGGTTAGCAGGGGAGTGCTGTGGCAGGGAGATGGATGGGGTCCTGTGCCGGGGTGGCAGCCGGGGTCACTGCTCCAGAAACCACGTCCCGGCGTGACCCCCGCCGAGATAAGCGTCCCCATCACTGGCTTGTCCTGCTGCTGTGACCCTCTCTGGCCTCCCCTGAAATCCAGCCTGGAAAGAAAACACTGAGAGAAGGGCCTGGATTTGCAAAAACTGATCTGTTGTCCCTTCCCCGCAGCAGCTGGGGTGATTTGGCCTTGTTTGGGCTCAGGGCTGTGGAGGAGCATGGGGGTGTGCTGGCTGCTGATGGCAGTGACATGTCCCCAAAGCATGAGGCATTGCAGAGTGGCTGGGAGCTTTCTCCACTGGGCAGGGAGATATCCCAGGCAGGAGAAATTCCTTCGATCATATATAAGAGGAGCAAGATATTGATCCCCCTGGCCCTTACCAAGCAGGAGCAGAGCTGTATAACTCGTACATTGCAGAGACATCCCAACGAGCCAGGCTGCATCCCCTTCGCACGCTGCTTGAGCCAGCATGAGCGCAGCTGGTGGGCAAAGACGCTGGAAAAATATCAAGGGTAACCATCCCTCTGCTTAGGCCTGTCACAGCGTGAGGGTTTTCAGCAGGGGAAGACTTCCCAGGAAGGGTGGATGAGGGGCCCTGCTGGGTAACCGGGGTGGAGAGGGGAGGCAGCACCCTCTGGGTACTCTGCAAATGGGGTGTTGGTGCAGGGAGCTGCCGCCTCACCGCGGGGGAACTGGGTTTTGGCAAAGGCAGCCGTCAGCAGGGCGTCTGGCCGGGCTCTTCCCCACCTCCCCGTTAATTAAACGGCAGCCTCTTATGCATGTGGAAAAGGAAGGAGAAAAAGAATAAAGATCAGCAAGCCCAAACCCTTAGATTACTGTTTACCCCCTCGAGGAGCACAGAAGTATATTGTCCATTTAATAGAAGCCTATAAATCACTGAAAAACATTTATAAAATAATTGAAGGTAATGGGAACCATTTGTTTAAATAACATCACGTTCATGCCCCAGAGGTGCAATAAAAGTTAGATTAATTGATAGGATTTTATATCTCACTGTGAAAAACCGAGTCACATTCTAGACACCGACAGTTTGGGAAAGTTGCAAATTCATCAGGCACCCAGCTACTATCAAAATAGTCTCTTCCATGCGAAGAGGCACATTTATATGACCCTGAAGGGTTTTGGGATGAGAACTATTTACTTAAACTGTGAAGTGAACTAGCCAGTGTGAGATCCTGACCCAGATTGTTGGGTTTTTTTCCTTCCTTTTCTATCTGCTGTTTCATTTTTTTCCCATTATGATAAAAAGCAAATAAATATCTCTAAACCAAAAGCTCATTCCTAATCTGGGGCTAAAGTGTCCGGCGTCTGTCTGTGCCCATGAGAACATCACCTCAGTGGCACCAGGTGAGGAGGTTGGGGCTGGAGCAGGGATGCAGGGCTGGGGGAGCCCAGCTGCCCCATCCCGGGCTGCTCACCCCAAGCCTTGCGTGACCCTGCCAGCCACTGTGCTGGTCTCCTGGCCATGGCCCCGACCCTGTGTCAGGGTTTGCTCTCTTCAGGCTCCTCTTGACTGCCAGCCGGGGCCAGCAGCAAGCTGCTTTCAGGTTGTAGACTGTCTGTCCCCCTCCCCTTTTCCCCTGTAACGGTTCTTTTTGTGGTTTATTTGGTTAAAGGGCAGAAAAATGAAAAAAAAAAAGAAGAAAAAGCCTGGGTTTTAGCAAAAGGGCAGCTGGTGGGGCAATGAAAGCTCCCAATTCCCTGGCTCTGCTGCATCTCAGTCTCCCCCAGGGCTCCCTCTCTGCCTGTGCTCCACTCTAGTTTTGCCCTAATTTTCCCCAAACTCCATTTTTACTTCTTTCCCCTCCTTTCAGTGGTTCTTTCATGTGCTGGAGAGTGAGGCCAGAAGGGAGCCCAGGTTCTGCCAGGCAAGATGGTGGCTTGTGGGAATGTCACTCCCAAACCACCCCATCATTCTGCAGACCAGTGGCTCCCTGGTGCCGGCAACAGGGACATTGCTTTCCTCAAAACACCCTTCAGGGCTCATCAATAAAACAATTCCATCAACGCCACTGCAGAGATGCACCCGCAGCAGTAGTGTCCCCAGACACAGCCCCTTGGGGTGGGTGGCACAGTGGGGACCCACCTTGCCAGGAGCCGAAGCATTTCCAGAAAGCCTGCCCCTGGGGAAGGACCGGCTCCCAGCCGCCCCTCGCCAGCCAGCCCTGCGCGCGGTGCAGCCGGGCTTCGCATCAGCTTTTGATAAAGGCGCCCTGTCAAACAAGGGCTGAATAAATCATGATGTGTTACCAAGACGCATTACAGCTTTTAAAACAACCACCATGGCATTCTACCCCACGGACTGATGAGTCTGGGGATGCCAGATCCCTGGCGCTCCGCAGCCTTGCTGGAGCCAGCTCACATCTGGAGTGCAGTAAACGTACCCAGAAGCAAGAAAGCAGCTCTGTAAGGGTCAGGAGTACAGAGAGCGGCTGCTGACTCCAGGCGCCACCCCAAAACCCACATGCATTTCCTTGTGTAAACACATGTGGCCAAAAGGCAGCCATGGTCACCTTTCTCCAACGTGAGCCCTATAAAACCGCCAGCAAAGTGAGGAACAATGTCACTATTATTGTTTTAGAGGAATTCCTCCAAAGCAGAAAAGCATAGCTGGGCTGCCGACAAGGGTGTCTTTAAAAGCAGGGCTGACAATTGACTCCAGAGTCGAGGGGAGGAAAAAAAAATCCCCCTGGGGTTGATCATTTGCAGTTGTTGGGGGCTTCCAGGGCCGCCCATTAACCTGCTGCGTCCTGCCGCTGCTGAGGCTGGGTGCTCAGAGCCCTTGCTGGTGCTCAGCAGCCCTCCCTGAGGATGGGGTGCTCTGGGGCCAGCCCCAGGGGGAGTCCAGTTGTTGGTTTTGGATGCTGGTGGAAAGTAGGAGCTGAAGCACCTTCTGTTTTAACACTGCCCCGTGAATTGACCTGCTGAGAGCCAAGCTTGCCCAGAGACCACTCCCAAACCTGTCGTGGGTTTATAGCCCATGAAAGAGGATTTGTTATCCGTTCCCTCCCCCCACCCCATATCAGCTGTGTCTGCAACCCTGCTGATGCAATCAGAGCTCCCAGGGCTGGCATCGGTCAGGGGCAGAGCTTACCATACCTGGAAAAAAAAACCACTGGTGCCTTCTCAAGAGAGCCAACCAGAGCAAATATTTGGGGTCTGGAGCTGTTTTCTCCTGGGGGGGGGTCCATGATCAGTTGGATTGAGACCTTATAGCTGCTTCTCTTTGGGGATTTATTGCCCAGCAGCAAAGCCAGACGTGGGTTGCCAGAAGCAGCAGGAGCGATAACCTGGGGCCAGATCCTGCCTGTAAATCAGGAATTGCTTTTCCTGGAGCTTCTCTTGGAGCACCCTTGGTACTGGCCTGGGGAGGGCTGGGAGGTGGCAGTGGGTGAAGGGCTGTGCCAGGGCGGGCTTTAACCCTCCATACAGAGCCTGAGCTGAACAGTGCTCCAGTAGCAGTGGCACTGGGAGAGTCCCTGGGGAAGGCCTGGGCAGGAGGTTTTTGGGGACAGAACTTTTGGCCAGGCTGTGAATATGCAGAGAGGCTGGAGGCGTGCAGGTAGGGTGAGTCTCTGTGCTTAACACCTGATTGGGATGACCTTGCTCCTGCATAAGGGGCTGTCCTCCAGTGAACAGAGACGAACATTTGAATTTCAGTGATAAGCCCATCAAATAGTTAAGTGTGTTAGAGGCCTTACCAATGCCCCGCAGAAAGAGTTTCTCCAGTGAGTCAAGCTCCCAAAACCTTTCTTTGGGGAATTTATCTTATCAGGCAGGGGATGCAGCTCATGAGGAAACTGGGCCAACTCAGCCTGAGTAATGGGGCTCTGAGCAAAAGCATTGCAAAACTAAAGGTGCTTTTTAAGAAGTCCTGACATTGCAGACAGAGGGGTGAGGAGAGAGGAAGAGGAGGCTTAGTCACGTTGGCCATCACCCAACACTGGTGATTCTCCAGGGCAAGGTCTTTAATGTCCTTCCTAGGAGAAAGCTTTACATCTGCCTTCCCCCCTTTCCCTGTGAGAGCAACCTGGGGGCTGTTCCCAGCCAAATCCGCTCCTTAATTCCCTCCATCGGAGGCTGGGGCCAGCGAGAGGGATGCTGCCATCATCCCAAGGAGCTGGGAAGCCCTGTTCCCACGGCAAGCCACCAAACAAGGGGTGCTGGTGGGGCTGGGGGGGGGTCCCTCAGCTGGCGGCCCCAGTGACACTGGGCTTCCCAGGGACACCTCCAGCGAAGGCATGGCCTGTGCCCTCCTGGAGGAGGCAGTGGCCGTGGGAGGATGAGCTGTCAGGAGCCATCGAGACAAGCAGCGAGTGTGATCCTAAGTGAAAACAAACCAGCTGGCCAGTGAGTGAGCTCCCGCCCGGAGCTGAGCCCAAGACTAAGCCAAGCCCCAAAAGCCCCTGCGGTCCTTCGGGTCCCCTTAACCAACAGGAGCCAGGCAGCATGGGAACCCAAAAGCCAGAGTAAATAACATGCAGACACCAGCCAAATTTTTAAACCAGCTAGAATTCCCAGGAAAGAGGAATATCAGTGGCCAGGGAGTAAATACCCCAAACCATCCCCAAAAGGAGGAATATTAGTGCAGAAGGGCAATACCTTCCCCACTCCTCCTTTCTCCCCACATTGATGGAGATCATGAATTTCCACCTACTTGGGAAATTCTTCCCAGGGTAAGTGCCAGCATTAAATTAAAACCTCCTTGGAGCCTTCCCCTAAAAGCCAGCGTGTCCCAGACGACATCCGAGCGTGCCCATGTGCGGAGGGGCGCCTTTGGGAATGCCTCGCGTATGGTCCCTATAAGCGCACACTGGATGGGATTCCTGGGGGCTGGTAGCATGGGAAGCCTCCGAGCTGCGGGAAGCCTTTGGTTTCTGCTCACCACTTGCGTAAATCCCTGGACACCCACACACTGGGTGAGTTTCTTGTGCTGGTCTCTTCTGGGAGTGTGGAAACAAGGAGGAAACTGACGATTTGCTTCATGTAGATGGTATGAAATCAAGGGAATGGCTCTGCCACTTCCAGAGCAGCGTGACCACACTTTGATCTTGGGGTAGGTGACCAGGACAGCCTAGTCATAACATGTCCTCTGTGCTGAGCAGAGTTGGAGTTGTACTGGTGTGGGGACGTCAGTGCTCGCTCCTTATGGGGTGTGTAAGGGTTAAGGCACTTGCACCTCTGCAGGCTTCACAGGCAGCAGCTACAGGACGTGTATGATTATTATTGTCATTCCCTTCATTTTTTGCATTTCAGAAAAGTAGCTGCCCTTAGGATGAGGATTTGGAGAAGGCTGTGGAGGAGCCAGCAGCATTTGCTGCTGGACTTCTGTGAAGGTGGAAGAAAGGGAACTTTTTAATGTGGACTTTTCATAGTTAATAAAAAAAAAAGACAGGACTCTTTAGCCATAGAGGAAGGAAGTGTCACTAATGATTGATGACATTTTGAGCTCCTTCTTGAAATATGGTTAAAGCCATCAGGTGGGAAACATTTGGGGCCAATTCTGCCAGCTGCTTGCTGTTTGTTGGGGACCCAGGGCTGGCATAGGGCTTGCTGGGGGATCAGAGCCTTGTGCCCAGATGTCCTCCAAGATTCCTCCTGCTTTGCAGCAGCTCAGCACAGGAAGCGTTTATCAGTCTCCTATGATGCCCACGTACCTTGCGCCAGCTGGGCACTATGGGACCTGCACGTCAGCTGCTTTCCCAGGGCTGGGAAAGCTTCCACCATGAGCACCTGGTGCTGAGATCCGTGTCATGGTCTGCCCTACATGGATGTAGTTTTGGGGAGGGTCCAAGAGCAGGGCACAGACAAGCCTTGCTGAAGTCACCACCTTGTGCAATGAATGGCATGTCTCTTCAGCATCCTTCAGAGACCCAGGCAGCCCCAGATCCTCATTGCAGTGAAAGACAAGCGCAGAGGATGTAAAGACCAGCTCTGGGGGACACCTTCCTGCTCCGCAGGGCCTGGCCTGTTGCCAGTGTTGGCCTGGGGCACGGCCCTGCTGCATCACCCCCCCCCGAACACCACCAGCATCCCAGCTCGCCTCTCTTTGTAGTGCTATTTTTAAACCACCAAAGGAGAACTCCCACCTCCGTCTGCTGGAAACGTGGTGTGTCCCCCCCACTATCTGCAGCAGCCAAGAGCCCTGCTCATTTTCAAACCCGACGGAGTTAGCTTTAGATATAAAACCAAACAAGCAAACTGAAAGGGGCTTGTTGTGTAAAAAGTTCCTCCGAATTAGTTCTATCTGGCTTGTGATCCCTTTTTGATTGAATAGTTAATAGCAGCCAGGTGCAGGCAATAAGGGACGCTCGCCTGCGCCTCTGGAAGCAGCCTGGGAACGCGGGGCGGTGGGGCAGTCCACGGGCGGCTCGGTGTGTGGGCTGCTCCTGCCCTTCCTCTGCCCCCCCTTTCATCCGCGGGGATCCCAGCCTTTGTTTCCTCCCCTCGGCGCTGAACGAGCGCGGGAGATGCACACATATGCATCTATACATTCGCGTGCGTGTAGCTTGGCAAACGCAGAGCTCTTTGTGTCGGGGCGCCTGCAAAAGCGTGGGCACGTGCAGGCACTGTTAGTGCCATCGGGTGGGCGACACCTGTGCTATACATGTGTGTGTATGTGCATTAAGGCATGTGCGTGTATATAAACACGTCCTCCCCAGCAGCTGAAATAATAGGCCTCTCGACTCGGCTGAGGGTGCAGGAGCACTCCCAGCTCTCCTGCAGCAAGACGCTCACGTGGCGCTCAGAGATATTTTCCATACTGGCACTTCCAAAAGTGTCTGCTGGTGTTTGAGCCACTTTCCCTCTGTGCATGCATATGCGCAAAGTTTTGCTGCAGTAATTTTAGAAACATGCTGTCTTCCCAGACAATGCTAAAAAGTGGATGCCAGGGAAACTACTGAATCAAAGACACTGCTCTTCTGCAGGATGACATGTCCCTGAAAGCAGGGCTGGGGCAGGCATGAATGCTTCTGAAGGCACTGGAGTTAACCTCATGTGCCCAGTTCTGGGTGAGGACACAGCAGTGCCGTGTTGCTCCATGGGCCTTGGTCCCCGTCCCTATGCTGGACTGTGGGAGCAGCACTGATAAGCAGCAAAACTTGTGGCTGAAGACGCCTGAGCTGCTCCTGGTTTGGCATGGCCTCAGGGTCCTTTTCTATCGTTGTCCCTATTAAAAATGCTTTATTCTCTTTTTTCCCCCCTCCATCTATTTCTTTTTCCCAATTGATGCAATTTCCACCCAAAACTGTTCTGGAGAAAGATCTACAGTGTGTCACTTCTGATTATAACTTCTGTAGTGCTGGCTGTACCCTTCCTGGTTACTTGATTTATTGAACTCACAAATCCTCCAAAGAAAAGCAATGATTTTATATGAACAATTCCCTACGCCTGAAAATACAGCATTTGCCAGAGCACTTCCTGAGTGTTAGCATCCAGAAAGTTGTTAGTGCTGATAAGAGAAGAAATTGTTATGGGATCCTGAAATCTGAGGCAAACACTTTGTACACTGCAGAGGTATGGCCCAAGCACACGCAGGGGCTCGCTTGGGCTGCTGAGATCAGTATCTGGTCCCAGTGCTGCTGTTGGGACGGGTTGTCACCGTCTGCAGGCAGTGGGGCCAGGCGAGAGCTGGTCTGGTGTGCAGCTGGTGTGGCACAGACGGGTGAGATGTCAGCTGGCAAAAAGCTGGCCAGACAAAATTAACTTGTCAAAACATTGTGAATATATGTGCTCAGGCAGAATGCGTTTGCACGGGACCAGCGCTTTGCATCATGTGCTGGCAGTGCTGCCAAAGCACTGAAACCAGATTTCCTCCATCACTGAACCCTAACTCCAGTTTTTCACCTGCAAAGTGGGCCAATAACACTTTCAAGCTATGCAGAGGGTGATAAGATTCAAGGGAAGAAGGCGCAGTACCAAAACCCAGTCATTCCCTAGTACTCCAAGGTTTCAGGTGTGTGCAGAGGGCTGCAGGGAAAAATCAGTGAAAGGCCTGTTCCTTCTCCTGGAGGGGAAGTGTTTGTAGGATTAGGGCATATTTAGACATGACAGAAATGGGATTCCTAAACAAAGGGCTGGGGGAGGCGAGCCCCTGTGCTGCCACTGGTTTCCACACAGCAGAGGGTTTCCAGATTGGCTGCCTACCTGCCTGCAGAGTAAAGCTGTCCAGACCCGCCGCCCAGCGCACACCACTTCCATTTTAGGAGGTGCTAGATACAGAGTTAGGCATTTCTAACCCCCCCACTTTCTTACTGGTGCAGATGAGGTGGGCTGGGGGGTCTGGGACTGTGCTGCTACCATGCTGCCTACTCCTGGCAGGCAGGGCTCAGCCTGGTCCCCCACCCCTTTTGGGTGCACATTCATTGCCATGCACACTAATGAACCCAGCTGCTGATTGATGTATGAGGATTCCCCCACCTTCAGCACCACCATAGTGGCCACACTGGCCAAAAATCCAACACATGCACAAGCTACATCCCCACACCTGACTGCGTTTGGTGCCAGGCCCCTTAGCTTGTCAGTGCTTTGTATTGTCATGGGATGAAGCCTCTTCTGCATTAATGGCCACAAAATAAATTGGACTTAAATACGAAATTGCTACGCGGTGAGTATTTTATACAGATTTACTTTGGGACTATGGAATTAGCAGTGGGGGACATTTCCTATGGCAGAAATCAGGGCAGGCTGAAGAAAGGTGTCAGTGTTAGCTGTGTGAACAGTCATGGCTCTGGGCTAATTAAGCCTTGGCCTGAGTTTAGGAAATAAAGATGCGTGATGCCAGATTGCCCCTGTGGAGCAAGGAGGGGTGCTGCTGAGGATTTTGGATGCTGGAGATGGAGAGAGGGGGGTGCACTGTGGGGACAGAGCAGATGGCAGGCCACCTCCCCTTGGCCCTTGGAAACCTCTCTCTGAGCAGGGTCCTCAGAAACCTCCCTCCTTTCTCCCCCTTGTTTTGCTTGTTCTCAGCTCAGTCCCCATGCATGTGCATGGACACAGGCATGCATGGGGAGAGTGGCTCAGTGACCACGAGCAGATGCAGGGAGGCACATGTGCTGGGCTTGGCTTGCAGCACTACTACATATGCAATTTTTTTATTTACACCCACAATCAGTTTAGAATCTCTGGCCAAAGCCTCATCTCCTGTATGGGAAGATTTGGCCCACAGAGAGACGTTAACTCAAAGGCGAGTGGGAAATATGAAAGGGCCTTCTATGTGGAGAGCAATTCAGTTTGTCTCCAGTACACAACTGTGGTTTTTCCATCCCTCTGGGTTTCAGCTCAGAGACGCTCTGCACCACAAGCTCTGCCTGGGCTGCAGTGAGCGCTGCCTGTGGTTGGGCAGCCATGGCCAGGGCAAGCCGATGACGCTGCAACGACGCCAGCCCCACTGAGCTGTGCTCCACCGACACCAGCCCCACCAAGCTGTGCTCCCACTGATGCCAGCCCCACCAAGCTGTGCTCCCACTGATGCCAGCCCCACCAAGCCGTGCTCCACTGACACCAGCCCCGCCGAGTTGTGCTCCCACCGATGCCAGCCCCACCAAGCCCTGCTTCCACCAGTGCAATACTTGCTTGTGGGGTTTTGCAGTGCAAGAGGAACAGGCTGCATCAGAGCCACAGCTGTTCCCTTGTCTGAAGGCAAAGCTGGGATCAGTGCTGTTTGGCTTTTCAGTCCTTGGGTGCTGAGCATCAATTTGGGAGCACTGGCCTGTTCCATGGCTGGAGGGGATGACACTGGCCTGGATCCGAGTGGTCTTGGTGGACTGGATGTGTGTTAAGAAAGCACCAGATTCAGCAGCCCCAGATGGACACTGACTGGCCCAGATGGACCCCAGCCACCCAGGAAGCAGCCTGGGATGCCGTCCTGCAGGTTTGGCACTACATTTCCTTGGAAATTAATGTAAAAGTTTAAAAAAATGCATCTCAATATAAAATGCAGAAGTGGGGGGGGCAGGATAAAAGAGATTTCTGGTGTGCAATTGATCTGCTGACTCAGCTGCCTCTCCAAAGGATGGAGGAAAATCCTCTGGCTACAGAGCTGCCGAGTGCTTGGGAGCCCGGCGGTGGCCCTGCTGACAGTGAGCGGGGGGACCAGACTGGCCCGGATCCGAGGCAGATACTTCTCTTACACATGTAGTGAAGGCGTGGACCTCAGCTCGCAGCCTGGTGGCTGCACCCAACCCTGCCCCTGCAAAAATTAATTGTTTTCTGAAAAAAAATAAAATAAAATCATTTGGGGAATAGATGGAAAAAGGAGATAGCGTCAGGCAGTCATGGCCTGTTCTCCACCTGTTGTTATTTTGGTCTGGCCCAATCAACCTGCTAGCCAGGCTGGAGCCAGAGACCATCTGGAAAAACTGCCGTGTTTATAAAACTGACATGGAGCAGCACCCCAGGGCCCTGACCTCCCACACAAATCTGGAAATGATTAAAATGGCCCTGGCTGCCTTCGTGGTGGAGAGCAGCCCACCGACCGCATTTGGAGTTCTCATCAGCGGGGCTGGGAACGTGCACCCTCCTCCCTGCCCACCCTGCCCTCCCTGCCCGCCCTGCCCAGAGCCCCCTGCAGACAGGCAGCTCAGGGGGGTGTTCTGCTGCAGCACAATGTGCCAGTTTGGCTTCTCCTATGGCATCTTCCCCCACTCCGAGCTGCCTCACTCAGCACTGCTGGTCCAGCTCAGCCAGGAGCCTGCTTCCCAGTCTGGGTGATGGACACTCACTCCCAGGCTGGGGTAGCCCACCCATCCCTCTCTGCCCTGGCTCCGGCAGCCGTAGGCATCAATCCCTCCATCTGCAGCCACCCTCTATTTTTATAGGTCTCTGGAATTGTAAAAGGAAATAGTATCTGTGAGCCTGGTTTCAGCGGGAATTGGAAAGCGAGCCTCAGCGCCAAGGCAGCGAGTGCGAACCTTGACGAGCTGGCTGTGAGCTTCAGTGAGCTCCTTCTGCCTGAGTACAGTTAGGTCAATACACTGTGCAGCTCCAATTCATTGTTGCGGGACCGGAGCCGTGTCTGGCCCTTCCCTGAGAGCAGAAAGGCTCTGGTGGGGCTTTGGGTCGGGCCCCAAGTCTGGGAAAACCCTCTCCAAAGGGCTGCCCTCCTCTCTGCACTGCTCTTAAACCTCCCAGCTCCAGAATGTTGCTTATCAAAGCAGCTCTGTGTCCTCCATGTAGCAAAGGGTAAGTGACACCACAGCCAAAATTCAAGCCACATTGGACCTTGCTGACCCTCGCCGGCCAAGGGACATTTGGCTGGTTTCAGCCTTGCCTCGCCTGCTGGGCAGCAGTTTAATTAGAGAGGTGTGAATAATGAATTATCCGTGACTCTGAGCCATCCATGGAAAATTCAAATCAACCTGCTTTTAGTTTACAAGACGTCAGCGAACTGTCTGCCAAGAGAAAGCAGAGGGAGGAAGAAAAGCCAGACTGTGTCTTGGTGGAGGCTGAAGCACGGGTGGAGGCGAAGAGCAGGCTGGCAGTGATGCTGCGTGCTGCAGCCTCAAACCCACTTGGCAACTGAATGTTGGTGTGTGGGGTAAAGGGATCTCAGACCCTCAGCATGTAAGCCAGGGCTGGAGCTGCTGGGATGGTATGATGGATGCTCCCCACTCTCCCTGCACTCCCCACTGGCAGGCAAGTGGCTGGATGAGCAGGGGTGGTGAGTGAAGCCATGGCCAGCAGCGGGTGGGGATGGCAGGTCCTCCTCCTTGGCTGCACAGGAGCAGAGGATGCACTGGTCCCAGAGCAGGGTTAAAGCTGACTCTTATGTCCCCCCAAGGATCCATCTGGGGTGGGGGGCAGCTGGTACTGCTGGGCAGGGAGAGGTCCCATCCACAGCCCCATGGCACATGTGGGGTAGAACCAAACCCTTCTTGCAAATAAGGCTGCTGGGATTTAAAGCTTTGGTAAACGCTTGCTTCACTCCAGCACAAGGGCACTTAATCCCTAAAAGGGCACTGGCCTTGGGCCTAGAGAAGCCCTTTCTGCTGTGTTTGCCTTCATCCCTCCTCTGTTTTACCTGCTTGGCCATGCTAAACTCTGGCCCTGAGATTTCTGCCGCCTCTATTGTTTCCTGTGTTATCAGGAAATGATCAGGAGATGATGGGGACAAGGACTGGAGCAGGAGGGGCCGGCTGGGCTGCAGAGCCTGGCTGGGGACAGCTGGAAGCTTGAACTTGGTGCAGCTGCTGCCAGGCATGGCTGGGCAGGATGCTCCAGGCAAGGCTTCCCAACACTGCACTTCTCTTTCCCTCCAGGTCCAGCCCTGACCTGACTGTGAAGGTGGCAGGTCCCCTCCTACCTCCCCAAACCCACCTCCTGGTGATGCTCTACAGCCTGTTCCTGGGCAGGGATGCTGGGAAAGGCACAGCTCCTGTGCCCCCTCCCTGCACAGGCAGCATTTTTGATCGTAAGGTGTACAAAAACTTTCAGCCTGAATTTCAGATGCTGCTGATAATAATGGGAAGCTCCACACTGCTGCTGGAACTGAAGGCTTTGAAAGAGGCAGAAAATAGAGCCACCACATCTTTTGTCCAGGGCCAACTCTGCTCATTGATCCCTCTATCAGATGAGTAAACTGATACATATTAACCCAGAGCCAAAGCAAACATATTCTGAGTGTTGAAGAAGTTTAGATAAGTCCTTTTCTCCCCCTGGGAAGCTGGAGCTGAACCCCTTGGTAGGGGGAGCCAAGTGGTCCCAGACTAGTTTCTGGTTTGGGCTCATAATGGGGGAGGGGGATGTTGTGTGAGCTTTAGTTTCCTCTGCCCTGGGGAGGGGATGTTACCCTCCATCATGGGTTCATCCCAGGAGAGTCCAGCCCCTACCGCAGAGTCTGCAGGCTGCCATCGGTCATTCGGACGTGGTCTGTGGGAGCACACCAGTCCTCCTGTCGTCATCCCCCTCTGCTTGTCGAGATTATTAAATTAACCCCCTCCAGTTTGTAAAAGGAAGGGCCACTGGCTGATAAACCCATGTGAAAGGACATGTGATAACAGCAGGTAGAGCAGCAGATAAACCCTCCCGCCAGCCCCAGCAGCAGCGCAGGGCTTCCTCGCAGCCCCGGCACCACCCACCTGTGGCTGCCAACTCCCTCTGTGGGCTGCAGGAGCTGCAGGGGATTATCAACCCCCTGCTAGACTACAGCCTCTTCTAAAATGATCATTAAAACCTATTACACAAATAGAAGTGGAAGCAAATTGTGCTTCAGGGAAGTTAAATACTTCCAAACATAAAAAGACCTGTGGCTGATTCAATTACTGGCCATGGACAATAAGCGCCTTGGCCGCAGCAGTGGGACGGACCTCACTTTCTTCTCCATCACCTGGGCTTTTCTTTTGGGAGGAGGGCATTTCTGGGCTGCTGGGACCCTTCTGGACAGTCAGAAGCAAAATGCTTCACCAGAACATGTGCATTTTGGTGCTTTTTCCTTGGGAGAGAGTCAAAATGACTCATGCTAACGGGGGTTTTGGTACAATGATGTCCGTGCCTGCTTTTTTAATAAGTTTCAAAGTTTCATTTCCACATGATTGTCTTGGTTAATGTTACTTCAATTTTTATATTAAGAACAGTGCTAGATACTTCTGCTTCAAATTTTCCATTAAATTATGTGCTAAATACATTCTGAATGCAACATATTACATGGACGTGGTCATTTGCATGGTACAAAACTTGACTATATAAAGTGCTGTCTAGGAATGAGGAGGAGGGTGCATCCCTGTGGTGCCACACAGAGCCCTCATCTCCTCCATCATCCCCATCACCAGACAGCCCTGGCCCCCTCCCTCCACCCTGGGGGATGAAGGCAAATGAAGATGGTGGTTGTGGTGCTTCATTAAGGACAGAGTTGGGGGAGGAGAAGGGAAGTGAGTCGTCTCAGTCACCACGGGGCTGTGTCACTGGGGAAGCCAGGAAGCCATTCACTTGCCCTGTCCAGCTGCGCCAGACCCACCACCACCTTTCTGCCAAGCAAATAAAACTGTGACACCCACGAGCTAAATAAATAGACACCCCTCTGCTCTGGGTGAGTGGGGAGCTCTCAGGCCAGGGGAGCCAGCGAGCGGGACCTCCGCTGATGCCAGCTTTGGCCTGCACCTTGCACAGGCTGGGCAGGAACCGGAGGAAACGGCGGCGGCTGAGAACCGTGCCCAGGAGCGGGGAGGGGAAGCCGGGGCAGCCCCAGCACCGCGACCTTTCCTCCCTCCGGGAATGTGCTGCCTCAGCAGGAAACGCCTGGGGCTGTCCCGGCCACGGGCTGCTGCTCCCCGCGGCTGCCCAGGGCGGTCAGCTTAGAGGTTTGGAGAAGCCCCGGCCAAGGGCATCCCCTGCAGTGGCTTTTAAGAGAAGAGAGATGACCTGGTTGCCCAGCGGCTCCCCGGCAGCGGCTGCAGCAGCCACACACTGAGTCATCTGGTTTCTCACATGGGTAAAAGAAAAGGGATCAGGTGCGAGCCTCGGTGCAGAGCAACCCACCCTGTGGGTCAGGCTCATATAGCTCTTATGTCCCACAGTGGGGTTTTCTGGCTTCTGAGTCCTGGTAACTAACATTTAGCCTTTTTTAAGTGGTAAGGAACTGGGGCAAAGGATGGGAAAAGCTGACAATGAATTCTGGTTTCTGTTCTCCATCCACACTGTGATGCGTTTCTGAGTAAAAGCAGCTTCCTGCTCAGGGTGTGCTGCAGGCACCTGGACAGCCTGTGGGGCTGCCCTGCCTCCTCCAGGCCTTGCCTGCTCTTGAGTTAGAAATGGGCATGAAATACAGAGTTGATAACAGGACAGCAAGCCTGGCTCAGCTGGCAGAGCCCAACGCAGGCAGGGGAAGACTCTGGGCTTGAATGCTGCAGAGAAAAGCTCAGTCTCCACTGTGGAGTATGGCATGATGAAGGGATGGGAACCATGGTGTAAAAGCTGTGTTCTACCTTCCTGCTCCAGAACAAAACACTTGCTCAAGGAACAGCACATGATTGCTCAAAACTCAGCCCAGCTGACTTCATCATGGGAACCAGGTTTCCACTGAGCATGGCTGGAGGTTGCCAGGACTTCAAGAATAGGCTGGGGTTCAGGTTTGTGACGAAACCCACAGGTCTGGGGGCTGTTCACAGTGGCCAAGTTCAGGGACTCCACCACTGCTGCCTCTGCTTGCCTTCAGCTAAGGGGGAGGTGGTTCGATGGCAGCAGGATCAGTCCCTGTAGGTAAAATACCAGGAAGAGCATTGGCATACACGCAGCAGAAGACACCCTGCGTAGGAAATGGGAGCCCATTCCAGTAAGGAAACAGCGCGAATCCTATTTGTTTGCAGAGTTTTGTTTTCATTAACTCCAGCATGAGTCAAACCCTTCCTGCCAGCATTTTGCCCATCACAGTGCCTCCAGCTGGCACGGCCGCTTTGCAAACAGTTCTTTCCTTGGCGGGTGGAAGCTGCGTAACGGGGCTGTGCAGGAAAGCAGAACAATGTGGCCGGCAGCCCCCGGCGCAGGTGCTGGCTGGCCCGGCGCGCCTCTGGCAATTGTGCCACCCGCGCAGATGTGTCCGTGAGCTGCGTCTCCTCGGGGGCTTTCCAGGGAGGCCCTGATGAGCTGTGTGCATGAATCATGGGCTGGCTGGGAAGAGGGAAGAAACACAGTGATGATGGGGGACACTGGGAGGTCAAGGGGGTGTAAGAGCCCCCTGAGGGGAGCTGGGGCTGTGCCCGTGCTGGGAACGGCCACCTGCGGGATGGTTAGGGCTAATTTTAAGGGTGGGATCAAGAGGACACCCTGGGGCCAAGCTCTTCACGCCTTGGCTGTCTCCGGTAGCGTGGTGCGCTGAGCTGGAGCCACCCAGCCTGTATCCTGTCTCCTGCAGCCAGCCCGGAGGGAGGTGAGGGTAAGAATAGCTCAGTTGTCCTTCCCGGCTCCCCGGCCCCACCATCAAGCCACGGGCCAGGGATTTCCGGAGCCGGGCGGTGTCCCTGTGGCCAACAGTGGATGTGGCGCCATGGCTGTGCCTGGCTGCGCACGGGCCGGCTCCTGGCACCCCTGCCATCCCCTGCAGCTTGGTGCCAGGGAATCGCTTCTTTTCTGTCCCATCCCAAAGCAAGTGCTGGTGGCGATCAGCTGCAGGTATTTCATGTGGTGATACCATCAATTCATGGGGTAGCCAGGGAGCATGATGAGGAAGAATATTCAGCCTGAGCTGCTGTGGGACCATTCCAGCTTTGAGCCATTTCAGCTTGGAGAAGGGCCCCTTAGGGGATAAAGAAAAAGGGACATTTAAAACTAGGCTGGTGACAGCTATCAGAAACACCCTGACAGGAACACGTGCTGGTTTCCTAGCTCGTTCACTTCCCCCCCAGATATACTCCAGTGTGGGTGAAAGCAAAACAAAGACAATTTGTAAATGGCTTTTACTTCTCCAGCCGAGAGATACAACTCCCCACACCCTCACCCGCACACTGTCCTTCCCCTACAAATACCAGGATGCTGCACCAGATATTACATCCACAGCCAGACTCTCACAAAAACACGTCAGAGAGAAACAAGGCCACTGCAAACCACACAGCCCTGCAGACCAAAGGTCTTTGTGTGAGAAGAAGCTGGTTCCCTGCTGCTTCCTCTGCCCCGCTGCCTGTGACCCACTGCGTCCTCTGGGCCCAGAGCTGGCCCAGGCAGGAAACAGGTGGGATAAATATTTGTGCAAACCAGAGTGAAATTTCCCTTGAAGGCCCTGCAATGTGTTTCCCTCGCGGTGGTTATGAATGGGAAGGTAACGGCCAGCGCAGCAGCAGGTGCTGCCAGGGTAGTGTGGGACCGGTGCTGCCGCCTTGCCGGAGAAAGTGAGCCCATTACTCTTACTTCATCAAGAAGTCAGTCTCAGAAAGCTGCTGGGGGCTGCAGTTTCCACTTTTAGTGGTCCTGGAAAAATACAGGCATCTCATTTCTGTGGCTCAAATCCAAAGCCCATGGAAGCCCTGCAGGGTAGGGACTAGTGCATCTCACCCCAGGAGGGCCAGGGGGCTGCAGAACTTGCACATTGGACCCTGTGCTGCTGGAGTGGAGCAAAAGCTGTTACAGTCCCAGCGTGACATTTCTAAAGAGCTGCACTTGCCCTTTGCAAGGCTGGTTAACAAAAAGCACTGAGGGGGACATCCCCCTGCAGCGCTGCAGGCACAGCCCTGGCACAGCTGGTGCCCAGCGCACGGTGTGAGCGGGTGGATGCGATGGCAGCACACCGGGGCCAGCCGGCAGCAGGCTGTGTGCGGAAGCAGGTGCTGGCGATTTGGGGCCATATGTTCCCTATTTCCTGGTGTGGGCTGTTCCCCTGCCTGCTGGGAGGGGGCCAGGATAGGAGAGTGCAAAGAGCCACGTGGGTCTGGTGCACTCTGCAATCATGGTATCGCTGGAAAGAGGGCACTGGTGGGATTGGGGCAGATCCAGCAGCTCTTGCTCTCCCCTTGGAGAGCCATGGTCAGGATTTGACCCTCCAAGCCCACCAGCATCAATACAAGGAGAGAGGGAAAAATCACTGTGGCAACGCTGTCCCTTCTCCCTTAGGATACACTATGGTGGGAGCTTGCAGCTCTGGCACCTGTTTCCAGCTGTTTAAGGGTAGATTCAGAGGGCTATCTTCAACTAGAATTAAAATTTAACAAGCTTGAGATCTCAAACAGTTTCATGCTGCTCATTTCAGAAGCAAACAGTGGAAAAAGAATGGGAATTTTATATCTAAATAAGTGGGCAAGAGGAGCCTGGGCAGCACAGGATACAGGCGTCTCTGAGCTAACACACACTCATTACAATCCCGACATCTGCTCTCTGACCTCTTGAGCTCTGATTGCTGACAAACCTGCTGTGGCTGCCTTCCCCCTCTTGGATTTCCTCCTCCTCTGGCCCGCAGAGACCATGAGCTCCCCAGCTGAGGGGCAGGCTGGAGCTGTGGGGTCCTGCTTCCCCCCACAGCACTCCAGTAGCTGAGCCCTGTGATTTGGGGGCTGGAGGGTGGGGCACACTCTACAAACCAAGGCTTTCACAATAGTTTGCTTAAGGGCTTGTGACTTACAAGCTCATGCTCAGGTGCTCCAGGCAGGCAGGGAGCAGCCCTGTCCCAGCTATCTGTGGGAGTCCTGCTCACGCTGCCCTGGGGTCCTGCATCCCTCCTTGGGGTACTGCTGCACCAGAGATGTTTCAGGAGAGCATCAAGGAGCCACCACCACCCTCCTCAGCACCAAATACACACACCGAGCCTTCTAGATCCAACCACAGCAGAGCTGCTCAGCATCCACAGGACAGCTGCTCAGATCACTAGGGAGTCTGCGAGTCACACTGCAGTAATCAGCATGGCCGATGCCATCCTCTCCTCTCCCCCTTTTTAACTCCCTCTCCCCCTTTTTTCTTCCCTCTCCTTTCCCCCTTCCCCCAAAAGCTCTTTGTCTCAGGCTCTGTGGAGGAAGCAGACCTTCTGAAAATAAACTCTTGCTGCTTTGATCTGGTTTATGGGCACGCACTGTTTATAGCTCCGTGCGTACGACTTGACACCTTCCCACCTGTGGCCCCAGCAACTGCTTCTTATCACAGCCACTTTGGATATTAACAGGCCAGTGGGGAGGGTGATCGGGAGGTCCCCAAGGCCCCCAGCCCTCCCCACACCCCACCACCCTCCCCAGCCACTCCCCCTC
>JANHGN010014068.1:0-31711 GCA_024605025.1 Megaceryle maxima
AAACAACAAAACAAACAAACAAACAAAACCCACAAAACAAAACAAAAACACACACATAAAAAAAACCCCAAACAATAATAAAAAAATAATAATAATAAAAAACCCAAACCCAAAGAAAATGGAATGTACAAACTGAAGAAGCAGTTTCTTTTGCTATTTCTGTTTTGGGGTTTTTTTCCCACACTATCATCATAAGAAGTCAGAGGTACTGTGAGAGTGAAGCAGAAAAATGATGAGAAAATGGTTTCTCTGAACTCCTTTTCCATGTGCCCCAATTCCCTGTCAAAGCCCAGTAATGTTTTTAAGTTCTTACTATACAGAAAGAAATTGTTGTTCATATTGTCTACCTGATTAAAAATGGGTATTTCTATAAAAATGAGAGAATTTTAGGTCACAAGGAGTAAGTAAGAACAACTCTATGACTGTGAATGTAGTTTTTGGTCTTCCCAACTCTTCACAACTCTTGCTGTGGTGAATATTTAAGTATTTCACACAAAGTAGACTTTTTTTTTCCTTCTCTGCAAAGAGTGAAGTAGTCCTCTCAGAATACCTTGTATTTAAAGTATTTTCCTGTGGAAGGTGGAAGATTGTGTTCTAATCCATATATTGTAGGAATAAAGTTTTCAAAGCTTTTCCTTTCTGGGTTGGTTGGTTGTTTTTTGTGGTTCCAAACTCCCACTTGTCTTCCTATTCTTTAAATTTTGCTGTAAAAGCCCCATAATAAAAACAGTATTTTGCAGTCCAGTAAAATACTTAATCCAAACAAAAACTAATGTGCCTCACTGTAAATCCTGGAAAACAAAAACAAAAACAAAAACAAACAAACAAAAAAAAACACAAAACAAACAAAAAAAACCAAAAACAAAAACATAAACATATCAAAGCATTTATTTGCTTTTGCTTTTTAGATTCAGCTATTGGTCAAAAAGGTTTAGATAAATGTACAGTCCTAACCATAACTAATTTTACTGGGAATTCCTTCAAATGATGAACTGAGCAATGTCTCCTCCACAGTTTTCTCTTTGGGTCTCTCATATGCCAGCTACTTCTGAAACCTACTCTCCACCTTCTTCTCTCTCTTACAGCTTCGGAAGTTCAGGGGCAGAACTGGGGGCACTGTAAATGTTCTTGTTTTCTGTCTGTCAGGAAAACAGTGCTGCATTTCTGAAAAGTTCCTTTTGTGAGTCAATCACCACAGTATTACTGAATGATAGATTATTACATGCAAAATTTTATGAACCAAGAAATCAAAGCCTGTTTGGTAGAGGATTATACATTAAGATGGATGCAATGTTTTTTACATTGACCATAATAAAAAATATAACTAAACCAAAGATATAAAGTGACCATTAATGTAAAATATAAGATACCAATCATCATGTTGCATAGCTATATATGCAGTATCACTTTTATGCCTAGATTCAGATGCTGCTTTTCATAGAACATGGGAGAGGGAGACAAAAGGAGAGGAGCTGTTGCTGTGCCATTGGCAGCCGTGGGATGGCTGATGCACACCCCCCACCACATGACCCGACTGCAGCCCTATTTCTGCTACGGCATTACAAGTGGCCAGTATGAATAATTGCACAGTTACAGAGTTGCACTGTGATGCAGGTAAAGCTACGAGGAAGGCAGCATTTTCAGTCTATGGGAGCCTTGAGATAGGGTTGATGTTGGGGTGAACTGAAATGTTATCTGTCAGCTGTAGCTGTCAGCAAAAATATTAAAGAAAGAGCAGCTGCATCATGCCACAAGCAGGGGAGTGGAGCAGTTGTAGCTCCAAATAGATTTTAGAGTCAGAGTTTTCTTTTAATGAAACTCAGTAACAGTCATGGACCGTTTATTTTCAAATTTGCTTTGAGCTAGTTGATAATGCTTCTGCTTTTAAAATGTTTTAAACAAATGCTTGAGATGCAAGTAAAGAAGAGCTATTCAGAACAGGACTTACTGAAAGGTATGTTACTACTCATATGAAATCTAATTTTTCCTACTAATTATTTTCAGCTTCTGCAGCTTTACATTTACCCTCACCATTTTAGTGTATAAGTAGTGATGTAATAATAAAATTGATATGACAATAAAAAAATCAACCATTTCTCTCAGCTGGAAGAAAAATTACTTGCTTATTACAGATTATGTAGCATTTACTCTTCCCTTTCAGAACATTTAATTAATAAGATACATAGCTGTCCTGAAAATATTTATTAAAGAATAACATCTTTCTTTTTGGATTGCCATTAAAGAAAATATTAGGCAGCAGTCTCATCTGGATCTTGAATTCCAAGATAAATGTAATAAAGCTTGTGGTGGGGTGGTATTGTTTACTGCTTGGAAAAACTTATGCAACAGCAGAGTACTGTTCTGATTTTTGAGCTGCTTCTAATGAACTACAACCAGACAGGGTACATTGCCATGAGTCAGGAAATCTGGATGTTCCTGGACAGAGGCCAAGGGAGCTTAGACACATCAGAGATGTGATGTATCTGTATCTTCTGGGGGATATACACTGAGTTGTTTTTAAGCATCTCAAGCCGTCCAAATCAAGAAGCAATCAAATGATCACCCTGAAATGAAGTTACTAGCTGTCTGTTTCTCAGAGTCCCTTGTTTTCACACTAGGAAAACAAGAATGAAGTAGGCTGTCCAGGAAAGCTGAGAGATTAGATATTAGGTTCAGCCTTGAGACAGTAGGCCGCAAACTCTGAGGGTTTAACTTTGTTCTTTCACTATCAAAAGAAAAAAGAAATTAAAATTAAAAAAACCACACGCACACACAAAAAACCCGAAAAAAAGCAACTAAGCACTAAATTAAAAACCAAACCAAAACAAAACCAAAGACCAAAACCACAAAAAAACAAAACCCAAAACCAAACCCACCCACACACAAGAAGACCCACAACCAAAACCAACCAACCAA
The DNA here is from genome assembly GCA_024605025.1 of Megaceryle maxima. Taxonomy (NCBI): domain Eukaryota; kingdom Metazoa; phylum Chordata; class Aves; order Coraciiformes; family Cerylidae; genus Megaceryle; species Megaceryle maxima. The sequence goes on from JANHGN010014068.1 coordinate 2,917, forward strand.
AACTAACACAAAAAAAAAAAGAAAACAACAACCCACAAAAATATCACCAAAACCAAAAAACAACCCACTATGCTACAATTTACTGTGAGACTTCAAACAAACTTTTTGAACTCATAGGCTGCTAAAGATTGGTATGACTTTTTTGTAAGACCACGGGTGTTACCATTGTACACATGAGAAGAAGCTGAACTCTCCATGATGCTAAATTGTTTGCTGAAATGCTGCTACATTTCAGTACAGCACTATGGTGCCTATGGAACTCCTGAACGTTTTTTGAACCTTCAAAATGTTGTTGCTGTGGGCCCCTATTTTTTGAGTGAAATTAACTGGTTTTATAAAGACTGTTGGGATCACGTAGAAGATTGTCATTGGTTTCTTTCCCTTTCCACTCCCCTTTCTTGCAGCTTAACATAACCACTCCAGGAGACTTTAATTTTCACTCTCCCCTACCCTTTTTTGGCAGGTGTGTTTGCCTTATCTTCCCATAGCTCTTATGTGCATTGTGCCTCAAGGGAGAGCTACAGCTTTCACTGCCTCTCCCAACCCAGTAGGATGTGCAGAGCATTCTTCCTATGCAGCCTGTGCTGGTACATCCAGGTACATGGATGACTGCTTGGATTTTCACATTTCATACTGTCTATTAGAGGAAGCTCTCACTATAAAGATCTGATTTCCCTTTCTTGAAATCCAAGGAAGGGTCATTTATGACCCTATTATTTTTTTCCCTCTGGAAAGGCTCTCAAGTAAACTAAGAAATAATTTCCAGACCTCCTACTTTGACCTAGATTAGCTTTGGGCTCACTTTCACAGTTGCCAGTGCCATTATGCCATGTCAGGGCATGCTGTGAAAGACCTGTGTTGCTATTAACATCGTTTTAGCAGCTGTGGCTCAAACCTTGGCTTGCCTCTTCTGTGTCATGGCACATACATGTGTGTGGGACTCTACCCTGCTCTTGGAACTCACCAACTCTTCTGTCTACTGGTATTGCCAACTGCACACATACAAAATCTTGAGATAATCCTCCAAAGCTGTGTTTCAGGAGATTTTAAAGCAATACACCATGGTTTCAGACCTCATAGACTTCAATTCTCTTGAAGCCATCAGGATTGTTTTTTTCTAATTTTCTTTGTTTTTAATCAAAGCTGAAAGTCATGTAATGGCAACCTAACCCCTAGAGCAAGTCCTTATCAAAAATCCCTGTTGCCAAGAAAGTCACCTGAGCTGCTGCCACTACTTTAAGAAAGCTGGCAGGACTGGAGACCCAGGCTACTTGCTGAACTACTTACTTGAGGAGACAGGCAGCACCACAGGACATTTGTGTTTTCCAGGTGCTCTCTCTTCCCCCAGCCAGCATGTGAGGTTCATGTGGCCTCCTCCCAGCCCCACAGTGGCTCTGAGGCTGCCCCACCACCAGTTAGTTTGGGCAGTCACTACGTGTCCACCCTTCCCTCAAAGGTCCTTTTTCCTCCAAGTTGTTTTCTTTCCCCAGCAGCCTCCTTCTTGTACCAGACAGCCTGTCCTGAGCACTCCCAAAATAACAAGTTCATGAACTGACAGCACCATCTTTGCCCTATGAATTACTTCTGGTACAACTGAACCTGAGGGAATGGTTTTGTTTTTTCCTGAAATATCTTAGTATTGACAATAGTTTGGTTTCTATTTTGGTATAGTTTTGTTCTTGTAGCTTCCTGGTTGCACCCCTGGTCCTCCTCTTTCCTTGTTCTGCTGTGCTTTACCAGTATGTCTGATTTCTTGCTACCTGCAACTCAGGGCACAGCTATGCTTCCTTCTGAGGAGCTCCTCTAAAAATACATATTGTTGTCATTCAGACTAATTCAATTTCTATTCTTACTTCTCCCAGCAGAATCTGGTTTCCAAGGAGGGCTATTTAAGTCTCCTTATTCAAAGCTGTTGACATGATGTTCAATACTGCAACATCTCAGGGTGTCAAAGTCACTACTATATTTATGCTTGTAATACCCCAGGTGTTATTAAAACTGTAGAAGTAAATAACATGCTGAGAGTCATACAAGGAGCTGCTGATGTGAAAAAACCAGCCATTTAATCAGCCTTCCTATCCTCTGGTATTGGTACCTAGCACACCACATTTTAGCGTAATATTTTTTGAAAAGGATAAACAACAAAATTCAAACATGGCCTGAATATTTTGGAGAGGGAATCTGAATTTAGCAAAGTGTTTCTGATTAATTAACAATCTATCAGATGTCCTGTCACTCTTTACAGCCTATTTCCTGCAGTGTGATTTAGTCTTTGTTTATACAGCTAATGATGGAGGTATATAAATTGGCCCTCCTAGTGTGCCTTATTTTTAGATTCTCACTGCATGGAGGGATTTTTTGAGTTGAGAGCAGTAGCCTGTAGAATTGCACTCTACTTATTCCTTAACAAACTGTTACAAACTGTTCTGTTACATTCAGGGTATTCAGTGAACCCTTACAGAGATTATTCAGGTTTTTTATGATATTTTTCTGTGTTTCCTTTGTGCTACTTAACCTAACAATAAACTCATTACAATGTCTATAGCTAACATCACATATTTTTCTAGTACTTCATTAGTTCTCAGAGGCCCATGGTGATGTAGATTGTATGGCAGGTAGTGATACTGAACAGGGGCTAGAAACTAGTATCACTGCAGGGGATTTGTTTTCTGGAGTCAGGCAGCTGTATCACTGTCACAGAGAGGGCTCTGAACAGGTTTTCCTGGGCTCTCAAGTACCACAGCAATCCTGCTGTGAATTTCCATTTAAATATAAGTCAAATTCTGTATCAAAGGTACATTGTACCCACTCCATCATTCTAATAAAAAGCTGTCCAAGATAATTCAATATTTGAGAACATGTTCTCTGAAAGCAGAGAAAATCAGTTTAGTTATTTTTTTTCTCCAAACCATAAGCTGCTTTTTAAACCACCGCACATATATATTCAAGGCAGGGTAGTTAAAGATGCTGTCATCTGGTTACCCATGGTTTAGATTAGAGGCCACTAGCTTTAAAACACTAAGCCTCCTAGCCCTATACTAAAGGCACTTCTAGTCTGTTCTAGCCTGTTCTGGCACCTGTCAAATCATAATGCCTTATTCCTAGATATCACTAACTTTCTCACTAATTTAACCCCAAAAGTATATGGTAGCTTTTGTTTTTGTTTAAAAATCTACAAGGGTAATTTGTGTGACTTGTGTATAAGTTATATTAGCCTCAGAAATTCCTCTCTGCAGCAAGTACTGAGTTTGCTCTAGACAAGTACAATGGCATCTGAGACCTCTGCACTCCACTAGCTGTGAGAATTCCCTAGCCTTTTTTCATTCATCTTTACTAATGATGGCAAAATTTTGGTTTTAGGAACATTACTTGCTGCTTCATCTAAAGAGAAGAATGCCTACCTTCAGGGGGCAGTCTTGATAGGTATGAGAAATCCTACATGGAAAGACTGTCTGCCACGTCCCTTTGAGTCCCACAAGGCCACTGCTTCATGCCACAGTAATCACCACCAGATCAGTTTAGATGCTTCCACAACCAAGGGCTTTTCTAAACCAGAAAAGCCTAAGCTAGTGTCAGGTTAAACAGAAGTCCATCTAGAAATCCTGTTTGCCATATGTGCACCATGCTCTGTTCCTGATTAGGTTACAATTGGAAAGAGATGTTCATTAAGAAAAGTGAACTCAGCAGTGGAAGCAGTCTCCAGGATTTCCTTCCTCAAAAGCAGCATCTCTGTTTTCTTTCCTTATTTTCTTATTCCTTACAATCTCAATAATAGCTTTCAGCTTACTGGAATACCTGGAAAGATAAAGACAGACTACACAACCTTTTTTGTTCAGAATTCTTTTGCAGAGAAATGGCACCTTATTAGCATCCTAATTCTAACCATTTGTCTTTCAAACAGAACGTGGCAGGGATGAAGAGGATGTGAATTCTAAAAGCTGGAGTAAACTAGGATAGAAACGTACATACAAGATTTTTGGTTCTTATGCTTATTTTGGGATATAACATGTCAAACAACAAAAACCACCATACAAATATTACTGCTTTTGCAATTTTTCAAGTGCCAAAGACCTGTGATTTATGTTACTATCAACTATCTCTCCAACCACCTTTTCTTCAGTGTATGGAATCAGAGATTATCATCACTGGCAAAATATTCTTCAGGAAGCCATGTTCAAAACTTTGTGATCCAAATAAGATGCAAGACAATATAATAACAAAAAGTTAAAAAAAACCCTCAAGATAACCGAAAACAGTCAAAGCCCTGAGCAACCTGATCAGACTCTGGAATTAGTCCTTTTTAGAGTGAGACTAGATGAATTCTGTCAGTTCCTTCCACTTAAATTCTGTCTCTGTAACTCTGTAAGTGGCAACTCTTATTCACAGGCCATGCTACTCTGACCCTACCTTTTACTCTTTCCAATGTGATGCCTTTTGTGTTTTGGATTCTAGCTTCTGGCTCCTGCCACTCAAAGCAGCAGTGGTTTCCATAGCCAGCTGCCTTGTCACATATGGTTCCTCGGACACTCAGGACTCTGTTGCCATGTGTGTCCTCCATGCAGAAGGGACATCTTGTTCTGCACTATGTTTGATGTGCTTGAGGACATATAGCATGACATTGTTCCCTTCCTTTTGTCACCTGACCAGAATAAAAAATCAGAATGTTTATTTTTCTCTGAAGAATGTTATCAGATTGAGGAATTGAAATCCTTATCTACTGGAAAATAATTCAGGGGTTTTTTTGTTCTTGTAGATTAATAAAAAGAGGAGACGAGAGACTGTAGAATTACTGTAACCTTTACCTTAGAAGTTAGATCCAAGAGGTTTTGTGATGACAGGTTGTGGGACAAGTGACAATTTGGAGATAAGTATGAATGACAGACACAGGAATTGAATAGCTTTAGCATGAGAAATATATGCTTTGGGGTGGTTTTTTGTGTGTGTTTTTTGTGGTTTTTTGTGGTTTTGTTTGATTGTGGGGGGGTTTGTTTGTTTGTTTTTGTTTCTTTGCTTTGTTTTGTTTGATATTGTAGTCAGCCTAACACTGAACCAGTTATGGTAAACCACATGTGCTTTGCCACCCTTTCTTTTACATCCTTGCTTATGGTTTTAAAGGGATATTTTTTCAGTAGTCTGGATTATACATTTCAAAGGTAAGAATGTCTTTGAGTCACATCAATAGATAGTCTGAGGTTTTATGAATATCCTCTCTATTACATTCACAAATTTGAACTCGAGAATAAATTGTGTATGTTTTTCCTTCGTGTGTATTTGTTGTCACAGTAACTGCAGTTTTCCCAATAAATGGAAATTGCATCGTTTCCTTAGCATTCAAGTTATTGCACTGAAATAGCACCATGAACTCACCACCAATTCTCCCTTCCTGTTGTCAAGCTAGAGCTCATTTAGTTACAGGAACAGACACTAATACAGGTTAGTTTAGATATGTGAGCATTAGAAAGCTGAAGCGAGTCTGCTTAGCCCCATTACATCCTATGACTCATGCATGTGTGGGAAAGACCTTATTTTCACAGAGATCTCTTAGATAAACAAGGCAAGTTGGCAGCAATTCGATTACACTGATTTACAGTCTCCTGGTTTCTGTTGCATTCATTTGCTTTGTATTTTCTGGAAAATGCAAGCAGTCTGATAAATTCTAATGCAAATTCTTGTATCAAGGACACATGACGTTTAATTTGCAATTACTTTTTTTTTTTTTTTAACAGAAACACCCTTAAAATCTGTTTCTAAAACAATCTTTTTCTGTTATTAGAGTAGAACACATTTTTCTCTTTTTTTTTTTTATTTTGTTAGTGAAACTGTAGCTCTTGCTATCCACAGCCATAACACACTAGTTAGTTAGATACCTCCCCCCATTCAAACCTAGAAGCCTCTAAATACTGCAGATTTTGGATAGAAAGTGGATTTAGATTCCAAAATATCACTTTTACATATGCACTGAAATAAACTTTTGAAGATCATAAATCACAAAACATTATACTCTTTGACACCATTTCCCCAAAAAGGAAAAGCAAAGAAAGCAACCCTTACAGTATTAAAGAGCTCTTAAAAGTATATAAATCAAACTGAAAAATTCAATGCAAATTCATAAACCTTTTTGTTCTTGTTCTGACCCCCCCGGTTTCTATCTGAATGAGTCTGGCCACATCATAGATAATTAAGATTTTTATTGCCATTTTATCAATGTTTAAATGAAACATATTTGGACACTGTACAGCAATCTTTTAGATTCACACACCCCTTTGCTTGTGTCAGCTAACAGCAACTAGATGGGTTGCCCATTTAAGGGAAAAAGTACAAGCTCCAGCCTATTTCCCTGTACTTTGGATGTGTTTGTCCCACTCCTTCAGCAATGTATTCTGTAATGCCAAAAAACATTTCTTTTCTTATGAAAGGCACACACATGTACACATACGTACACACATTTCTGATTAATTTTCAGCTCTCATAGAGCTGCAATATTAAGGAACTGCATGTTGGAATTCTTCATTTTCTTCTCTGTTCTATAATACCACATATAGCATTTTTTTTTATTAACTGGGGGAGGGTGGTGTGGGAGGGAATAACTAGTGATTTTTCATTGTATTAAAACACTACTCACTAAACAGCTCAGGATAAATCATGTGTTTTAACAGCTGTGTAGCTATAGCAGAATGAATTTAAAACAAAATGCAATTGGGCTTTTAGTATACATGCTTTTAATTGTAGGAATTATCTCTTTCCCTGTATTTGCAAAGTGTGTAAACTACCTTTGAAGAGACAACAATCTATGTAAACTCTTACATTTAGAGATGGCATTTACATGCTTTACTAATGGAAAATATTTAGAGATATAGTCCAGCCAAAGCAGAATGAGAATGATATGGCAACATCACATTGAATTTGAAAAACAAACAAACAAACAAACCACAAAACAAACAAACCAAAACACCACCAAAAAAGCTAAACCAACCAATCAGAAAAAAAAAAAAAAAAACCAAAACCAAACCAACAACAAACCTGTCCCAATTTAGGAAGGCTTTGAGTTTGCATTGATATTAGTATGTACTTTGCTATGATGGTAAGAATAAAAAGTAATACAGATGTGCAGATTATCTACAGAAGCCAGAGGAGCAGACAAAAAGATATAAAATAAAAGGAAAAATCTAATCATGTATCCAGAAAAGCACAATTTTCACAAGTACATTAGATGTCACGCAATCTTCAACATGATTAGAGATTCCCACTCTCTCTTTTGAAGAGGAAACAGGCACAATTTTTCCTGTCCTTTGGACACCAGTAGGATCATAGAATGGTAGGGGTTGGAAAGGACCTCTGGAGACTATCGAGACCAACCCTGCTGCCAACGCAGGAACACCCAGGGCAGGCCACGCAGCAACACATCCAGGTGGGTCTTGAAAGTCTCTAGAGAAGGAGACTCCACAGCCTCTCTGGGCAGCCTGTTCCAGGCTCTGTCACTTTCACAGTGAAGAAGTTTTTCCTCATGTTGAGGTGGAACTTCCTGTGTTTCACCTTGCTACCGTTACCTCTCATCCTATCCCAGGCACCACTGAAAAGAGACTGGCTCCTTCTACCTGACACCCACCCTTCAGATATTTGTAAACATTAATAAGACCCCCAAAATACCTCAAAGAATAACTACATAACTGTGTTATAAATGCTTTATTCTTCTAGTATCACTAACTTGATACAAATGAGAAAAAAAGGTTAAGAAATCTTAATTCTTGATGGAATATTTGTTTCCTCAGTTATCCAATATCCTTTAATATCCAGAAAAGCCTGTATTCCCAAATAATTCCCAGTATTCTATATATAATTAGGAAACTACTTTCAGTAGAAAACACTGAGAGAAATTAAAAGAGAAAAGCCTAAAAATTAAAAGCAGCAGTATAAGATGATAAAGCTGAAAACTATGTTTGTGCTCCTTGTAAAAAAATATTTAAGCTTTTCTATACATCAGATTATCAGTATTTTATCACTTCCACTATTTTATGTTTCTAGCTTTCAATTCTTGTCTTGGGTTTTTTATATACTAAATATTTTTGGTGAAATAGGAAGTATGAATAGATGAAGTGGATGGAGTTCCTTCTCCTTTGCCTTGTTTCTTCTGGCTTCTTCAGAAATACTGTAGCTCTATTTATCCAAATGGCAATTTGGACATGTAGAAGGACAAACTCCCTGCCCCTAAATTCAGTTTATATATTAAAATAATATGTCAAACTGCAACAAAAGAACTTGAGAAAGGAAGGGAAGAAGGAGGAAATTGAAGAAGAAGTAAAATGTCTCTCAGGAAAAAAAATATTTGGACAGGAATACAGATGATCCATTTTGTTAAATGCTCTTGAAGGGACTGGAAATTTATCTGTTAATTATTCAACACTAAGACCCAAAGGAAATCTCACTCTGAATTCAGTGGCATAAACCTAGCCTCTGACTCAGCACAGCTCTGAGGCACATTCTTAATTTATGCCTGGGGACACATCAACAGAGTTACATGAGATTACCAAAAGCCTTAAATTAGGTATGTGTGGAATCTATGCCAGCAGAAAGATCTCATATCAGAAGGAGTTTTACTGATACACTTGTATCAGTAAAAATACTGATATGCTTGTATCAGTAAAAAACTTTTAGTATGGAAATGGCGGAATTCTGACCCAGAGGAACAAAATACGGAATACTAGTAAAAGTAGAGATTTCACAATATATTTATGCTTACTTCACAAGCTGCTTCCAGGAAGCACATCTACATCTTCAGGTGTCCTACCTTGGTCAGCACAGCTCTGTTAATACACAAGTTTAGTCTCTCCATGACATTAGCAGCAGGTGCTACAGTGAGAGGCACTATAGAAAACTCTTCTGTGATTAGGTCAATTTCAAGCTTACTAAAGCCCTAGTAGCACATAGGAGGGACCAGTTAACACCAGAGCCAAAGGTTAATAGCCTACCAGATATGAGCAGGAATAGTATGGGAAAACCAGGGCAGATGTAGGCAGGGAGAGAACAGTGCTAACCTTTGAAGATGAATTTCAAGTCTTTGAATTTGGTCTTAAAAAGAACCAGACATTCTAAAAAGAGATTGAAAGACTGTGGTGATGACAAAACACTCAGTTAAGATGACGACTTTAGCTGTGGCTAGATTGGCTAAAAGAGGCCATAAATTTTAATACTGCTGTAACAAAGGTGAAAGAATGAGCCACAGGCAGAGTCTGGATTCAGACTGAGAGGAATACACAGTCTCTAGCACCATGGAAGGCACCATTCATTCCACAATTATGGGAACATAAAAAAAAAATAAATATATATATAATGGGGAAAATAAATTAGTATTCTATGTCCAGTTGTCTTCCAAGGAAATGTCTACAATAGAGTATATTGCCAAAACCTAAATTACTTTTTCATTTGATATAAAATTGAGCTTGGTTTCACTGTAGTCATTAGTAGAATTGGCTATTCTTCAAATATGAAGCCATCTGTTGAATAGCCACATTACATATTCCACACATTTGATTGGAAAATCCCAGAGCCTCTTTGTTGACACCTGTTGAGAAGAGTAATTTTAGCCTCCTCCTCCATTTTGAAGTGGAAAGGAAGACAGATGTATGTAAAACCACATCTCCATGTGTTAGAGTTGAAAGTTGCTATCAGGTTATTCAAAAGTCTCTTCATTTGATAATTATTAGGATCATAAATCTGCCTTTTGCTTTTAAAAACTTTGTTAAAAGTACATTGTGCAAGAAAAGTAAAATTGTAAAACCATACATTATGCTGAGCAACAACTAAAACCAAAAGGCAGTAAATAATTAGCATAGCATTTTCCCAGATTTTGCCATCCCTATATATTTGGGAGGTCAAATCTGACATTTCTCCAGATTATTATTTGCCAATTACCTCAGTCAAAAGAAGAAACAGTCATTTTCACTCTAACATCAAGATTACAAAAACTGTTCAAATCGTATTGTCTCAATTTTAGTTCTCATTGTACAGCTTCTTTTTAAAAAAACCCCAACTTTCTCAGGATATGTCTATATTAAAAAGTAATACCAGAGTTTCCTTTTGAGATTTAGATTTGGGATACCATAGTGCTGTAGCAGTTCCACAGTAATGATTATCACATTAAATCATGGCCACCAAAAAGCATTCAAGTATTCCCTTTTAGTGCTTAAGTAGTGTGCTTCTTGCTATGAAATAAAATCTAGAATCTATTATTTTTACTTTTAAGAATTTTCCTCTATCCTAATACTTCATTTATCTTATTGTTTCACGGGCAGTTACATTCTTAGCCACCAAGTCACAGTTGCTTCAGAGTATTTTAATTTCATCCAATCTGTAAGCATGTAACTGCTAAGATGTGGTATTGATGTCATTTATGTAGTATGCAGGGATGAAACTAGAATTATTTAGCTAAAACAAGACCTTCTCATCTTTCTGAGGCAGTTCCAGAGTCCACAGACTAAGTGTCAAGCACCACAGTCAGTCAACATAGACTCATTCAGTCCATTCCTTCTTCAAGACAAATATTTTTCATCTGAGACAACTCTACATAAATCTGTGAACAGGGTTTTTGCACGGGTTAAGTGCATTCTTTAAATCTTTCCCTTCATAACTGAATTCATACTCCATATTAATTCATAATCAGTAAATCTTATAAATTCATGCATACTAGATTTCTTTTGTTTGGAGAAAATTAGTTTAAAAGATGGGGACTGGGGGAGGTGTTCATTCTTCAGTTGATCAAACGGCTTCTGTCAGTTTAGACACAGCAAATCATACTGAGCAACTCCTCCCTTAAATTACCAGACCATTATGAGACCATAGGATATGCATATCCAACAAGCAAATGGTCTTCCATTCTGCTGTCAAGGTAAAATGTCAGTGAATTGCTTTCTCATTTATTTTGATAAAAGAAACAAGCACTTTAACAATAATGACTCATCTGAAGCACACTTGGATACAGTAAACATAAGGTCAGTCTTTAGGATGATTGCATTGTACAACTAATCAAATGAGCAGAGATTAATATTTGTTCTGTGTAAATAAGTACAAGAAGAAGAACCAAGAGATGTTGTCACAAAGATAGTTTGAGAGGCACCAGGTGTCCAAATCAGGTGTTTTAGCCTGTGTGTTAGAAGTTAGTAGGAAGACGAAAAGTACAGATGCACTGGGTCAGAAAGTATTCAGTTAATTCAGTTACTGAATGACTATTTCCTTTTACTTATCACACAGGCTGCCACTGTTTTTAATAGCTCCTAAACTATCACTGGTAAGGGATGATAAGTATTCTATTCTTAAATGTTATTTTGTCTTCTGTCAGTATGTAAGCAGATATAAGCAAGATGCCTGTAAAAATCTATACACTACTAGCTACTTGATTATGCTTATTCTAAGGACCACAAGAGTTATTTAAGAAATGTTTTTCTAGAGTGAAGGGTAAAAAAACAAAGAAAAAAAAACACAAACCACAAACTTTCATCCCAGCCTTCATCTAGTGACATTTCTGAGTTATGCAGATTGTTGATAAAAGGAAAGAGCCAATAGTCACCAGAAAAGAAAATAACTTATTTTAAAAAGAATACATTCGGGTGGTTAGCTCAGTCTTACCTGTCAGCAACACGAATCTAGAATATATCCTTTACACCACAAGATCGCAGTAGCTTGTCCCACAGCACTGCCAGAGTAGTAGACAGATCCAGCCCAGAAGAACACAAAGAGAAAAACTTTTCCCACTTTTCTAGGTCTATCAGCAGCCAAAGTAATGAAGGAAATGGGGTAGGGAACAGAAGACCGGAGCTGCTTCTCACAGAATCCCAGGCAGAAGAAGTAGGAGGTATACTCAGTCTGTGTCTCACCCAGACTTTTGTTTAAAAGTTTTTTCTACTGTTGCTAGGTGGTGTTAGGCTTTGGCAGTTTAGTTCTCAGATTGTATTTCCCCTCTTCTGGTCTCTTCACACAGTGTTACAGCAATGACTTTGTTGAGCTCAGCTCGCTTGTGCTATATTTAACCAGTGTTCTCAGCAAGTCAAGCCTGTCAACAGCTGAGAAGTTTGGAGCAGGCTTTGCTGAGTTCCTCAGCTGCTGAATTATCAGTGGATGTAGCAGTGCACAGCCCAGCTACTACATTGAAACATTGTGGGGAAACTGTCAAATCCTTTTAAGGGCTTCCAGTGACTTCACGGGAGTAATTACTATTTAAAGCACTAAGTACAAGATGTGTATTTAGGCATATATTTTAGAGTGCTAGAGAAAGAATACTTGTGTTCACAGCAGATGAGTTCAATTATTTATACAGTGAGGATTTTCCTAGGGCCAGTAGGAAGTTTATAATTTGAAAGGTATGTACCTCACTTAAGGAAAAATTACACGTGGGAAGAACTTTTTGCAGCATAATTTTTTACAGAGTTTAAATATATTAAGATGACATATGAATATGAATAAATTAATGAAAGGCTGAGGATGGAAAGCTTTCAGTGTGATATTTGTTCCAAAGGCAACCTTTTTCTCCCCGACCAAGAACTTCCTACAGTAATTCCTACTCTGTCTCTAACTTTCACTGCAGAAGAAAACAAAAGCTACAGAAATGACGGTTTGTTTCAGTGTTAGGAATGCATTAATGCAGGGCTGTATGTATTCTGATGTATCCACACTCACTCTTGGATCTAATTTCAGTTCCTAATTCTAAGCCTTAAACCTCTTAATCAACAGACCAGTAGTAACATTGGCCAGATTTCACCCCACAGACTACCATGATATCAAGATTCTCCAGAGATGTTGAAGTTCTCAGACTCTACAGTGAAGTTCTACCACATCATGGCAGAACATCCCCTGTAACTGTCCCTGGCAAAGAAAATTTCCTACTCCAACAACTTTGTTCCTATCTGAGCTGTGCTTCAGAGTGAAATGCAGAATGGACCTCCTTTGGAAAGCTTTTCCACGCAATGATTTGCAGTATTCCTCTCAGGTTAGATGAAGAGGAAAGAAAGAAAAATGATGAAAAAAATTTCCTTGTCAGTATTTTTACATGGAGACACCTCAACCTTTCAGAGCAAAACAAGATTCAAGCAAATCATAATAGCACCCTTCATTGCTGCTAGGTCACTGTGCAAATAGTAGGATGGGTAGTAAAAAGGTGTCATGCTCTTTGTGGCAATTTCAGCATGCAGGAACCTAATTGGCCACAACTATATGAGATACCAGGGGGTGAGTAAAAGCCCTTACAGGAAGCAGCTGTAGGATTAGCTGTAGCTTGGTGCTCTAACCCTGTCTCTGGAATGACTTCTGATTGATATGTGTTATTGTCTAAACAAGCAAGGAACAATGAAAAAATACTTTCCCAGGGAGCCTATAAGGAGAAAATGAAGTAAATATTAGGTTTTATGTCAAGTAACTGATACTTGAGACATTGATGACAAATTTAAAGATGCCCCAAACACTTCTATCATTTCAAATACATTTTGTTTTGGAGATTGAGTAATAATCACTCATTTAATGTTGTCCATTTGAGTATTTGCCTTGGACAGAATAGATAGAAAGTATTAAAATAGAAACACTTCTGTTTTACAGGAACAGCTATTTGGTAGACTGTTAGAAGGACAGATAATATATTGGCACAAAGTTTGGTGTTACATGCTTACATTTTAAACTGAAGTGAGTTACATATATCCACATTCTAAAAAGAATATCTAATTTTGTTCCCTCATATAAAATTGAGGTACTCCAATCAGATGAGTAACATTTAGACTATTATGACTTTAACTTCTTGCTCAGAGGGCAATATTAATAGTACTTTATCCATCCAAGTATATATAATAAATCGGGCAAACAAAAAAATTGACTTGACTTATAAATCTGAGAAAAAACAAATTATTCTCAACATTTCTCTACCATTAGTAAGTGGCACATTCACTGAGTGGAAAACAATACAACTTCTTAAGAGGCAATCTCTGCTGCCAGCCCTTGTGGGTGGGTTTCAGTAGTGACCTGCTGATGCAAGTCTACTCATTCTTGTACACTTGCAAACTTATTCCCCAGCTGTGCACCACACATATTAAACCTGTAACACAGTGGGAATTTCAGCAAAAAATTGTGGAAAATAGAATATTTTTCAAGTAAATAAAGAAAATAAAAGGACTTCTAGTATAGGAAAGAGTGTAATTAATCTGCATTATTGGAAGCATAGGACTTCTAACTTTGTACAGGATGAAAATGGTACACATCTAAGTATTTTCCCTCCTGAATGTTGGAAAAAGCAGTTAGAGATAGACCGATTGTGGAGGCTGGGGAATAAGAGAAAAAACAGAATCACAGAACAGACTTTTTAGTTTGGCATCTTACATTAGGTCCTAATATCAATATACAGCATCATCCTAAATTCTATGACATCCTACAACGATGTCTAAAAAGTTACTTTCTTATAATTGCTGATAATTTTGTTATCTCTTAATTAAGCAACCAGAGTCCTAGAGTCCAAAGTAAATAATTGTCAGAAAATTTTTAATGGAAACCAAAGCTCTCAGCCTTATTTTAATCAAAATGCCAAAGGCCAGAGCAATGCAAAGCAAGGGGGACAAAATGTGGCTCTGGAGTGAACAAGAGCAGCAGCAGGACCTCTTGCTATCTTTGGAGATAATGTTAGTCACAAATACAAAATAGTGACTGACACTGTTCACACTATTGTATTTCTCTGTATTTACTGTACTAGAAAATAGAAGGAAAATTTTTATGACCTGAGCTGCTCTAGAGAAATTCCAGGCTCGAGGCAGAAATTACTGGCAGAAAATCCATGTTTTTTTATAGAAAAGATAAAAACAGATGTCTTCCTCAGACCTTGATGGTCTCTCTTGACCTTAAAATGTGTGCCTGTAAATAAGCTTTTTCTGGAACACATACAATAGTATTACTATATATTTTTTTACCTCAACTCTCCATCACTGTGGTGTACAAGTATACACTGTAGTGTACAAGTATATCTCATTCTCTTAAGTCATAGTGAGACAGCCTTCTACCTTTGTCTTTTTCAAGTATTTTACATCATCATTAACTGGAACAATATTTTAAAAATACATCTAATAAATCTAAATGGGCTTAGCGTTTCTTAACTGTATGTTCTGAGGAGCCCTTACTATGTGTATAATTCTGATCAACGGCTGCCAGTTCTTCATTAAGTTGCTCCTTAAAATTAATTAAGTAAGAGTTATCAGTATGTTAATTTCTAAACTGATTTTTCATTTCCTTGAAGGGTAGTGCACCACAGTCTTCTGACACCCTGCTTTCATAATATTTATTGCTTACTTCCATAAAAGCTACATTATTTTAGATTGTGCTACTGCTTTTAGCTTTGCTTTGGTTTTATGGTATTTTGACTTTAATTCTGCTTCCTTAGAGTATGTTGGAAGTGAGGGTGTTTGATCATGTTTTGAGTAACTTGATCTTGGCCACACACCCTCAATTCTATATTTTGAGAGGGCCATGAATTTTTTTAATTTTCCCAGATACTACTGTCACCTCAGAAAAAGATGATATTTCTGCCTTTTAGCTCATAGATTTAGTTTAGTTGTCTGTTTTAAAAGTGTGACAAATTACTGAAACTAAAAAATCTTTGTGATGCTCCACAATCCAAATATTTTCCCAGATACGTAAATTCTTTTCCTAAGAACACCATGTAGGATTAAAACGTGAATTGTATAATTAACATGCCTATTTATATTTTCCTTACACTAGTCACTTCCTTTTTTGACATATGCAAAACACATGCCATTAATCTTAATTTTGCTAGTGGTAAACATACCAGATATTTTTAAAATATCATTGCCTTAAGATCCTTGCCACAGTCACAAACCCCCAAGAACACTTACAGGAGTTTTACAGTCTTTCCTGTAGTAGTTTTTCATGCTTTATCAGTGAAATAATCAGGGTATCTTTCACTGTGATTTTTCACATGCTGTCTTAATTTATAGTGTCTTCCAAAAGTTGGGGTTTTTTAGTTTTGTTTTGTTTGTTTATTTTATTTTAATGAAATAAATGTATATCTTTTTAATTGGCCATTTTAATTATTCTTAATTTCATATTTCTGCATTGTGCCAACAAAACTATTGGCATTTCATAAGTCTAACTCCAAATGAAGTGCAGTGCAATGCAGAGATGACTTGAGACAGATACACAACCACATCAAGAACATCAGATGGATCATCAGACTTAGAAGGGCACAACACTGTCTATGAAAAATGTATGAAAAAAATAGCTATAACACTAGAATTGTGT
Organism: Megaceryle maxima; assembly: GCA_024605025.1. NCBI lineage: Eukaryota > Metazoa > Chordata > Aves > Coraciiformes > Cerylidae > Megaceryle > Megaceryle maxima. The sequence goes on from JANHGN010014068.1 coordinate 19,192, forward strand.
TTGGACACTTTTGAGTCCAAAGCCCTGGAACCTGGCTCACACTTACAGATGGGTCAAATGGAGACAGTCTGAAGCATGAGCCTGGAGGGAAGTGCCAACTGGGACTTCTGGAAACGGAGTAAATCATCTTATTTGCTTCTCTACCACACCCCAGGAGTGGTATGCAACTTGCTCAAAGACCATGATAAAAATGAGCTGAACATGGATTAATTGCTTTTAAGGCCAGAATAAACTATTTTTGTAATACAGCCTCCTACACAGGAAAGGCTGTGGAATTTTCCCCATGCAAAACAGCAAGCTGCAGTGAACTAAAGCACATCTTTTAGAAATATTATATAAATCAAATAGAAATAATTTGCCACAGCATGGTATAATGCAGTCCAACAGTTAATTACACTTACTGTTTCAAGCAAACTGAAACTTTACAATTTATTTCTCGTTTGCTGTTGGCTGACTTTAGCTCTTAGCCCATGAGATGGCTAGTCAGTGGCCTTCAACCTCTCTCAATTTGTTAAATTCTAAAAACGTTCCTGTAGAGATTAACAACCCTGCAGAGAATAGCTAAGCCTAGAAGAGCTAGCTGTGTTTTTCCTGGGTTTTGTGGCTCCCTTGGAAATAGTGTACAGATGTCCTTGAACCACAGAGTGAAAACAATTCTACAGTACTTTTCACTAAGTGGATAATTAAAAATCATGAAGTCCGTTCTGAGTCTTCTCTTTTAGGGACTAAATATAGGGAACTTACCCTTAGCAGATATTTGTATATTATGAAAGAACTTGCTCAGATTACCTACAGTTGTTAAAAATTAATTGAGCAAATAAACAATCATCCTACTTGTCTAATCCTGTGACATTAGATTATCTATCAGATAAATATGGATAAATACAGATAAAAATAGAATGCTATTTTGAGCGTAAATAGTTCCTTGAAAGGACACCTAGAATATCCTTCATGAATAGTCCCATGATAAGATGTTGCACTAAATGAAAATAATCCTGTATTTTCTTAGAATTTGTTTGTGCACTCTTCAGCCCTGAAGGGAGTCCAAAAGAACTGCTACAGATTTTTGTAATGCAATTGAAATATCATCTTCCGTTCAATATTAGTATTAATCTTCCTTTTATAAAGGTCTATCTAAAGGAAAAAACACTTTGAAAGGAACATGAAGATGCCAGCTGCATGTAGGTAATTATCAGTAGTACATTCAACAAATATTATAAACACTTGCTATTAATGAATCAAACACAAATTTCACTTACACTTTTTAGGTAGTAAGATCAACCAAAACATTCTTCTCCTTGTAGCTCAGCTTAATTGTGTTCAACACACTTAGCACCCCAGTCTTTGCAGAAAGTCTAACAAGCTGTGAACCAGAAAACTGTAGCTTAATTGCAGTAAGTACCAATGGAGTCAATACCAGTGGAGGGTCTAACCATTTAGCCCTAAGATGGTTTCAATTCTTTCTGCTGTCTTGTCTTCCTTAGTCCAACAGCTTGCAGGAAAAGTGTAATTACCAAGCAGATACAAACCCATTATTGTAATTATGTGACTGTACATACATCAACAAGACTTGGTAAGATCCTTCTGTTGTAGATGTGCTCTTTACCAGATCTCTTCCCTCTGCACAAATGTATCCTTTTCAGATGAAATGCAGCGGTCTGAGGTGAAATATGGCACTTTTCATAAACTAAGAATATGACATAATATGCAGACCGGATTAATAAAATATTTTCTCCAGACTAAAGAGATTATCTGAATGTATTATTAAAGCGGTGACATCTAAGGACTAGATCACTAGAAGAGCACCTCTGTCCTTAAAAACAGTGTCATGCACCATTGGATGTCCATAGGAAATGAAACTTTGGTTTGATATCTCCAAGAACACAGTGCCACCTATCTGTGTGTCAGAGTTAACTCATGGTAGACAAAGGGGAGGATGGGGGGATGTATTCCTTGCATCCATTCCTCGATAGGTTTCCTGCTGACTGGGGGGAGGGCTCTTCCACTGCACATCTGCAAACTGCAGCTGCATTTCCCCTAAGACACTGATTTCTGTCATCAACTCAGTGCCATTTACACGTTTCAGTTCAAATTCTGGCTGGTTATGCTTTACTTTGCTTAAGACATTGTAAACTAACACTCATATCATTAGTACTCCTGCAGATTTAATGTACAGAAACCTAAACTCACTATTACATTATCTGTGGACCTGTAGAAAGAACTTAATTACTGAAGAGAAAGGAGCATCTAAAACATATATAAGCATCCTGACAGTTTCAAAATAGGTACTTGCCTGGAGTTCTCTACCTAGGAAAGGGCAGACAAGCTGGAGCAGCCTTTCCCAGTTTTGTCTCCTTGGAAGCCCTGGGACAAGATGCTCCAGAGACGAGCCACAGATGTCCTCCAGATGTAAAAAACAGTCCAACTTGCTTCTTTATGAAGAATTGTCTCCAGTCCCATGACTGAACTGTACACATACACCTCTCAAAGACAGTCATAGCTTTTGCAAGAATAATTTCTGTGCACTGAGCAGAACAGAGGGAAGATCTGCAAGGGAATATTTCTGCAAGGGGCCAAAAGCAGGGGTTTGAAATTCAAGATTATAATCTCCATGGAGTATCAAAGACAAGCCATTTTAAATATAAAGAAAAAAGGATATATGCAAAATAGCTTACTTCTGGCAAATGGTTCAGCAAACAATAGGCCCTGTTCTCCAAATATTTCTGAACATTTGTCATAATTTACATGTTGTAGTTATACATTCACGGATGTGGGGAAGAGGAATCTGCTGAAGCACTTCTTTCTTCTTCCTATTATTTAAGAATTTGGTGAAGAGTAATGAAGAGGGCTCAGTTAAACTGGTATTCCATTCACTTTGCATGAAGAGATATTGTTTGCCAGTTGTTAATAAAAAAAAAAAAAAAAAAAAAATTTCAAAATGCCTTCATTTTAAGCAGTGATGTTTAGAACAGTTGTCTAAGCACACAGTTTACTGGGGAGTGTTAGAAGAGACTGGCTTTGTCTTTTTTAGTGACTGTTGAAAGGGCAGGATAATTTAGATAACAAAATTTTAACAGTTACAAGTGAGGATGAAAATAGAAATCTGAGGGGGAAAAAAATGGTTTTATTGCTTTAGGGCCAGTTTTGCTCCAACTTTTCCATATTAGCATACAAACTTTCTGTATATTTTGGCACTAAAAGTAAAATAAGTACTTTTTCTTTTCTTTTTTTTTTTTCCCAAACATCAGCAGGATTTGTATTTTTAAAACATATCTGTTGGAAAACATTATCTGTAAAAAACACCACATGCTACTACTGTTATTACAAGTAAGTCAGCAGTTGGAATAACAGAAAAGGTTGAAAGTATAACATGTTTGGACTGAATGTAAAATCTGCCACCTTCACTCTGACTACAAAGCACTGTGCTAGTACACCACCCATGGGAGAATTTAGCACTGAAGTAGGAAAATGAGACCAGAATCACATCAGTACATGACTGACAAACCATATGTTCATAGTGCTAAAGAGAAAACTGACAAATACAACCTATTTTCTTACATATATAGTTACTATGCAATTGCTTAGAAAATCCATCTGAACCAAAACCTGCAATGAATGTCGAATAATCTCACTACAGACTGGAGTCAAATATATCTGCCTACTAACACAAATTACTGAGATGAAAAGTCCTCTAACTTAGAAGAAATTACTTGGGGTTCCTCTCAGTCCTTGTAAATAAGAATGCAATTCTTTAGCAAAATGAAAACAGTAATGGGAGCTGAGACAGGGAATCCACAGGCAACAGAGAAATGTATAGAAATCAAGAGAGGGGATACCAGAGGAAACTGAACCTGTGGTAGCAAGAGCACTGCAGAATGCATCCTTGCAAGGCACCTGTTCCTAGAAAATGAAAGGGAGATAAACAGGGAAAGTACTGTACATTTTAAAGAAGGAAATAAAGTTTAGATTCAACAAGAAAGTAAATAAAGCGGATAATTCCTTTCTCCTCACCAAAGTTCCTGAAGTTCTGGTTATATTCATGTTTTCAAGACCCTAGTGTATCAATACCTAAGTCTTCATAGTGAGCTAAATCAGACAGGGCCAGGCAGCAAATTGCACTGCTGGTTGTTGAAACTGATAGTGATCTCCCGGTCATTTAAGTGCTATGGGTCTTCCAGTGCTGAAGAGCACAGTATCCAAGTGCCTTTGAAAGTCAGAGTTTAACTAAGAGAAGAACAAAGAATCTCTTGAGATACCATTTAAGTGATATTGAGGAAACACATGATTCGATTAATATTGAAGAGCTGATGCACTTAGTGCTACTTCTTTTGTAACATCCCTAGAATCTATATTAAGCCTAAGATTCCTTTAGCCAGAAACAGATCTCTTTTTGGCAAATATCAGCCTCACATTCTGCCTTTTAAAGAAGGTGGGAGACCAAGATTTTTAAGTGTTTTGTGCTTCCCTCCCACATATATAACTTTAAAAATTGAAGCTTGTTATGATTTTTGTTACATATCTATATATCTTTGTTATGTTTTTCCCATATGTCTTTCCTATCAAATGGATTTTTTTTTTTTCCTTCAGGTCTAAGTAAATTCTTCTAGAAATTCAAGAAGACATTAATGGATCTCATATTATTATTCTATATTTCTGTGAAAAGGATGCCCTCCAGATGATCCACTAAGTCCTTCATTGCTTGCTTTTTTAGTGTTGCATGTATGATATGTTGGGATATAAAAAATTCCAAGAAATAACAAATCTCCAGGTCACCATCACTAAGACTCTTCTAGGGACAGTTTACCCTTCAGAAAACAAAGCATAGATAAAAAAGCTATTATTCTCCAGAACACAGCTAGGAATTAATTCAAAAAGAATAGAACAAAAACATGACCATTTTAAGTTAAAAACAAGACAAATCAGAAAAAAATGTTGCAAAACAAGTGAAAGAAGTAATTTCTAACAGAGGGTAACAAAGTACTGAAGCAGAACCTGAGTATCTGAAGAAAAGATTGACTCTGCTGCAGCTGAAGGATATGCCTGGTTTGTCACATACAGCTTTAGTGCTCTATAAGACAAAGAAACCAAAAGAATTGCTTGCTAGTCAAATAAGGAGCAAAATCTGATGAAGAGCTCTGTATACTTTATCTTAAATATCAGTGGGAATTGTACCTTCTTTATTATGCAATAAGCTAACAAATCTGGGCAAAAAAACCTCTTCAGAAAAGCCAAACAAATAATCCAACCAGGAAAGGGAAGAAAATATAAAAATGCCCTGATACAGACAAGAAAAGAAACCAGTGAAGAGGTGGGATGAGCGGTTAGTGCACCCAGAATAGAGTAGCAAGAGTGTAGAAGTTTCAGCCATGAGGGCAGTCTGAGAACCTAACTAGACAGAAATGGGTGTTTTGTTCAATCAGTTTGGCTTACACTGTCAGCTGACAGACACTGTTAAATTTAAGTCTCTCCAAATCCAAGAACAAAACATTCTTTATTGGAATATTTACCTGCACTGCTTATTTCTACAATTCATAACAAAAGTAGGGACCATCATGTAGAAAAAGAGACAACCACCAAGATGGACCTTTAGTTGCAAACACAGGGATTTGATTTTTTGATACATACATGTATATATGAAGATATATAAAGACATATAATAAACCAATTTTCCAACAAGTATCTAAAGGAACTTCAACAGTCATTAACGCAAAAGACATGATCCTGGATTATTGTAACAGCAGAAGAGAATGTGAAAAGGAGTAGTAAAATACGGGATTTCAAATAGTTTTCTGTATTGATATTTTAAGCCAGTTAACTGTTTCACTGAAGTAGAAAGCAGCTTCCTGTGCACACATATCACTGTAAAAACCTCAACCTTCATTCAAATCCAAGAGAAAGACTTCAACCATCTGAGGGCAACATTCACTTTGAAAAGGCAAAAATACTGTACAAATGCTGTGTTTTACAAACATTTTCTTTTTTCAAGGGAGCAACAAAAAATAATGTGCAGCCTGGCTCCACATACAGTAAAAAGAATAGGCAGGCAGTGTGGGTGCTTTCCATCTGTTTTTGCATATATAAACATTTAAAATCTTGTCACTCATAGGATCAGCCTAATCACTGTGTTCAAACTGAAAAGGAAATTTTCTCTGCAATTCTTCAGGAAATACACAATAAATAGAGAAAAATACAGAAAATAACCATTTAGCATTTTCTAATCAGCATGTTTGGAATATGTTTTAGGAATAACCAGGCAGCAGTCCAAAGATAGTTACTGGAGCTATGTGTGATACCTGCACAGTAGAACAGCACATCACAGGCTTTTCATACCCTGTGGAAAGACCTAGAACTAATGGGACAAAACAAACCTGGATGAACACCATCTTTAAGTGTAATTGGTTGTCTGTGTGACAATCCTGGGCAATCAAACTACTGCTCTTAAATCATCAGGGTGCCAGTGGTGGAACTAAGGTGGGTGTGAATGAGAGTTACATATAAGAAGTTTTATTAGGATGGTAGGAGAGGATGCAGCTCCATGTCATAAATATAAGGGGGTTAGTGACCAGTAGTTGAGTGTAATAGACTCATAGAAAGGCAAAAGATGGCCAGGGTTTAAAGTTAAAACTGCACAATGAAAGAGAGCATCCACTATGCTGGCAAGGACACAGGCAGGACTAGTCACGCCCAGGAAAACACTGTACCATAAAGAAAAAGTAACTTGCTTCCCAGTGAAGAGCCTCACTTTGAGGTCTTTCTCCATCAAAACCAGTAAAATCTTTACAAGGGCACTGTAGGAAGAGGTTTTTCCACTACTGTTCTTAGGTCATGGACAGAAGCAGAGGGTTTTTAGTGAATACCCTCTTACTGTTTAGTTACTCTTTTTTTTTTGGTACCACAGATTTTTTTTTTTTTTTTTTTTTTAATTCTATCTAGTGCATGTGCTCTTCTTCTATCCCAGATATTTTTTTCCTGGATACATTACAAGAATTTATGGGAAAATAAGTTACTCCACAAATAGTAAGATGCATACTTTTGAGAGATTCCACAAAGAACAAAATCTAGTCCAAATATTTATGGGTCACATAAACTTTTAAACCATTTATAGAACTGAATATGAACATCTCCATATTCTTTTATGTAAATATTTCTGACACCTCACAGCTCACCTCACATTTCTTCAGTTAATAAATAATTACAAGAGAAGGCAGCAGATTTTCCATGTTTTCAATAATTTTCCAACATCATTATCTTCACAAATTACAATTTAATAAATATTACAAAATTTCCTCATTACAACAGAATAAGCACAACTATAACAAACCCTATTTGTAAAGAACAATTACAGAAACAAAGACAATAGATTTTTTTCCTATACAATTTGAGTAAAATAAAAATAGATTAATTAAAGCATACAAAAAGAAGAAGAGGAGCACCAAAATGTTGTTCTGAAAGATCACTAAGGAGCAGACCCTCCCAAATTCCTCTTCTTTGACTTCACCATAATCCTGAAATTAATTCCTCTGGAATGTAAACAGGTTTGTCTTCTGTTCAGCTACCAACAAAATTAAGTCAGCCTTCACCTGACCTTTGCAAGAAAAAGAAGCACAGAGATATGCATTTCCCTGCATGGCCCACAGCTTCTAAACCTTCTCATTCTTTCTGTGGTACACCTCATGGCAAAACAGCAATGCATTATTTGTTAAAAACCCTGTATGGCAGTTCTCTGATTAACTTCTGTTAATAGTGGTTACACAGAAATGAACAATTTTATTACTGGTCAGAAGAAGAAATCCTACAACTGCTCTTCATACAAGGAGTGCAGTTTTGAGTAATCTGATACCTGAAGACACTTAGATTAGATATTCCCATCTAAAAAAACTTCAGGGCAGTTTTTATAACTTTGGGCTTAAGCCAATGAACTTCACATTAAATAGAAAGAAAACACAAGCATAGTGAGCTTGAGATATCTATGCATTATAGGATAAGTAGAAAGACGTCAGCAATTTGAAGCTAAAAACAGCCCTATTTATTAATTTTGGTACCAAACAGCTAATTTTCTGTTCTCCATTTTCATTACATTAAGCAGCCCTATGGTTTTTCATCTCTTCTGTCTAGCTAGAAAAATCATGCCACAAATAGTAAAGACTACTGAGACCTACTGACTAAGGGTCAATAGAGATATGTACCTTGTGAACAAATGGATTTAGCTAAGCTAATAATGTTTTTCACCAAGTTACAACCCAACTTTTCTACTTGAACTTAAGCTTGATGTAAACTATCTCTGTGGTCATGCTTACATCAGCTGAAGCCAGTATAAACAAAGATGGGCATAGCACAAAATACCAAAACCTCTCAAAACATCATAGTTATCTCAGGAAAGTTTAATGAGTCTGACCTAAGCCTTATTTACATCCAATCTTTATAAAGAACGCTACTCAGTGTATGTAAACCCAAAACCAAACAACAGAAAGAGAGAAAGAGCAAGGGGGGGGAGGAAGAGAGAGGAGAAAGAAAGAGAGAGAGAGAGAAAGAGAAGAAGACAACGAGAGTGAAAGAGAGAGAAAGAAAGAGAGAGAGAGAAAGAAAAAGAGAGAGAGAAAGAGACCATTAAACTGTCACAGACAGACTTTGTTGGTAGCAGACAGACTTATCATACTATATTAGTTAACTATATTCGCGTGCATATACTATGCAATTGCTTAGAAAATCCAAACCTGCAATGAATGTCAAATAATATCACTACAGACTGGAGTCCAGTATCTGCCTACCAACATAAATGACCAAGATGAAAAATCCTCTAAGTTAGAAGAAATTACTCAGGGTTCATTTCAGCAAAATGAAAATAGTAATGGGACCTGTGACAGGGAATCCACAGGCAACAGGGAAATGTGTAGAAATCAAGAGAGAGGATACCAGAGGAAACAACTTGTGGCAGCAAGAGCACTGCAGAATGCATCCTTGCAAGGCACAAGGGAAACAAACAGGGAAAGTACTGTAAACATTCTGCATCCACTAAACTCTTGGCTTTCAGGGCATAAGCAACCTCAACAGAATGAGGTACATACTAAGTCAAATGTAAGCAATAATCACCACTGGTAGCCATGTAGGTTTTCTTCTTTTTCATTACCTGGCTAATTTAACCAGATCTATATTCAGCTAATTCCTCAGTATCCTTTCTTTCAGTACTCAAAAGCATAACAGCACAAAGACTGCTCAGCAGAGGAGCCAGAGCTAGTGCTGGCTAAAGACAGCCTTTGTCATCTGTCACCATTTTTAATATTATTATATTATCCAGATATTGTTTTGTGTGAGATAGTAAGCTAGCAGACAGCCTTAGCATACTATATTAGTTAACTATATTCGCATGCATATATATACATATCCCATTTAATACAGGTTAGAAATAAGGACTTTTTTAGGAACTTTAACTAAACACATGTATAAACAAAACTTCCATATAAGTAAAATTATAATTTTAATCAAAATTCTTGAGAAATTTCAAGACTATTTTGCCCTAATTTATAAAGGTGAATCAACAAGAGTTGATTCACCTATATACCTGTAAAGAAGTGGTCAGAATTGGGCCACTACTACTACTAATACAAGACTTTGGGATACAGGCATTGTCTGCAGAACTGAGGCATTTGAAAACTAGTTTCTCATGGGTATTTTCTCTCATTATGAAGCCTTCACAGCAAATGGTAAACTGAACAGGCTTTGTTAAAAAAGTCCCAAGGGCTGAAGTAGTCTTGGTAGAGACATAGTGAGGCTGCAAATTTTGGATCTGAGACTGGATTTCAAGTACACCAAAGATCATCAATAATTGGTTCCAGGAGTTATCCCCATTCTATGCACGGGGAACATTTGAAAAATTCCTAACTGGAAATGAGTGTTGAACATCATCAGGATTTGGAGTTATCTCATTGCCAGGGTTTTAACTGATACCCATTTGTAGCTGTAAGTCAAGGCTGGATACAAATGGAGGAAATGCATAAGAAACCTTACATTGTGTGACTACATTGCACACACAATGCCTTTGTCATCTTTCACCATTTCTAATATTATTAAGTTATTCAGAGATTGTTTTAAGTGTGTATATACTGGTAGTCTGAGTTAATATGCTAGCAATTACTGGCATGCTACTACAAATACAATATACAACTATCCTATCTTGTGTCCTGCTCTTACAGTGATACCATTAAAGTTGTATGAGAAGTTTTTATTACTACTGGAAAACAAAAAGATTTATTGTGGAGCAGCAATGCACATTGTGAGTTACTAGTATTCTGCACCTTTCCATAGATCCTAAATGACTACATAATGCCATCTAGTGGTGTAAATGTGCTCATTTTATCAGCCTCGTTAACATGGAACTTTGTTTCTGGCTTCAACCTCCCTGGCTACACCTGTATTAGTAAATAATCCTGTGGCTATATGGCTCTCCTTTACCTGCTTCCAGACTTTCCACTGGGAATAGACCCTGACCTGTGCTAACCTGAACCTTTCCCAGGCACTCTCTAGGAAAACACTGGTTGGTGCAAAACAAAATTGTTGCAGTTTCTGCTCTGATAATTTAATAGTATTATAATGTGTTAGTGCTTAGGCTTATAGTTTGGACCAGTTTAATTTACCAGTAAAGACATAACCTCCTTTTGTTCATAGCTGTTCTTTCAGTTACATCCTTAAAGCTGAGTCTCTATTGGAGAGCTTCCTACTTGTTAGGAAAAAAAACCTCTGATGTTTTTGGAGATGACAGGGCAGCCTTTTCAGAAACAGTCTCCTGGAGCAATAAATAGTATTTTAGAGTATTCAGATTGGAATAGAAAGAAACGGCTTATGAATATTCCAGCAGCTTTACGACAACCTTCTCAGGCCTACAGCCTGATTAACCAGTGTCACTGGACAGCAAAGTTCCTTGACTTGACTCAGCATTGAAATTCAGGCACCTGGAGCATTGTACATTCATTTCCTATTTCCTTTCTACTTACAAGTGGACATTCTCTCACAGTTAATGTATACTAATACAGTCCTGAATACATGAGCTACAACCATCTCTCGTTGCCTACTCTTAAGTTGTCAACTCTTTTGATCTCAGAACATGATGTAAAAGTGGATAAAATGAACCATACTGAGTAGCTCCTCTCCCTTTTCCACTTGCACCTTGTGGTCTCCAAAAAGATCACAGGGGGACCAGTTTTGATGCTTTGTTAAATGATGTTTCCTGAATAGCTCTTTCCAGTCTAAGCTTTTGTTTTGAGATGGTATATTTCTAGCCATTTTCACTGCAAAACTGAGTAACATGTCTTTACAGGTACCCTTTTTAGTTTTTTAATGACTTTTCAAAAATCCTATAGCTCCCATTCAGTTGCATGGCCTCTGCCTTTTTGTAGAAATGTATAATCTTTTGTTATGAGGTCAGTAGAGCAGTGAAAAATTTAGAAGAATTATTAGAATTACTTTTTCTAACTGTAGCTTACTAAATATCTTACTAAATATGCATATGTATGTACTAATATACATTGCCAAAAATATCTGTCAAACAACATAACTTCTAACAACAGTATAAATGGCATCAGGTCTTCTTTCATACTGCATTCAGTATGGTCAATATTAGAAGAGATATTAAGCAACAGAATCCATTTATCCACTGAATTAACATTCAAGATTAATTTTCCAACAGCAGCACTACAATATAAAACTGAATTAAAAATGCCACTTTCTTACCATTGCTTTTGCCACTGTTTTCCAAAAGTTTCTGGGCATTCTACTTTGTTATCGAATTCAAAATCAAAGAGAAAAGATCAGATACACATCCCGAATGATGTTTTAAAGTGTGCAGAGAGTAAAAAGTCCATTTACATCCAGGAAGATTTCTTAAAGGGCTCAGCTGAAATTTGAAAATACAATATGCTGAATGTTTGCCATCTGGTCTGCGTCACCGGTTAGATTCTAGAAAATGTCTTAAAGAGCACTTTGATTCTGTTTAAGTGTGGGATGTACTGTCCACAACAACATTATGCACATTTTTCCCTTACATAATGTCCTGGGTACAATGAATAGGGTCAGTACACATTAGATTTACCAGTAGGAGTGATGGTAGCATGGAATAAATATTTGGCATAATAAATAGATTTCTATTTCTCTCATTAACTATTGCCATGGGACACTTAAACACACAAAGTATACATAATAATTACAGAGATGTAAATAACACTGTTTTGATGTAGAAAAAGGCAATGGCAAGTTGGCATCTTGTTTTAAAAAGAGTAAAAGTTTCAACAATAAAGCTTTTTAATGCCTTTCTTTTGATCTTAGAACAATCGTCACTCTGTACTTCATCCCACATGCGTATAACCTGCAGACTGAGTAAAGATATCTAAAGCATTTCCTTATTCACAACAAATCCCGACACCATGCATTTATGTGTATATGAAGATATATAATCCAATTTAAATAATTTGGGTTTGAATTTGGCATCAGAATTCAATATGTTAAATATTTTAGTCAAATGCCATTTCCT
>JANHGN010014069.1:0-20120 GCA_024605025.1 Megaceryle maxima
TTCTCCTAGAAGGCCTGATAAGGCACATGGAGGACAGGGAGGTGATCAAGGACAGCCAGCATGGCTTCACTAAGGGGGAATCCTGCCTGACCAACCTAGTGGCTTTTTACGACAGAGTGACTGCATCAGTGAACAAGGATTTCTAGGATTCTAAAGTTATTCTATCAACAAAATCTGCTTCAGCTGTCCAAACGCTTGTGTTCTACTTCCTGGAATTATTTCTTTTAGATTGTTGAAGCAACAGTCTCATACCTTGGCAGGAGCTCTAGAACAAGGGATAAGTACACTGTGAATAAAAATTACTTGATGTCCTTAGACATAAGCCAGTCTGTCTAAATTAGCACGTACATGACTTATGTAAGTTGCGGAGAGTCAGACTGCAGGGGCTCAACATACCAGATGCTGAATTACCACATGAATGAGAAATTATCTTCCAATTTAGAATCACCAGAACTGTTGTGTGAACTCTAACATGTTATAAACCAGACAGTACTAGCTAACAGTACAAAACTTTAATTGCAAGTTAAACACACTGCTAGAAATTACTGGATGAAAAAAAAAAAAAAAAAAAAAAAATTAATGGAACCAACAAAAAGGTCCTTTTTAGGTTTATTTCACCTCCCTGTGGTTCCACTGCAATACTAGCTGGTCCAGCCCATTCTGAATTTCTTCAGTAAAACAGCTTGCTCTCCTGTGCAGAATATCAGCAGTTGATTTTAAAGTGAGAACATAGCTCAACCGTTTGCTGTAATTTCCTCTCAGTGAGGTGACTCATTTACAACAGTTTGGCTCCATGCTTTCTAACCTGCAGATTCTGCCTCTACACAAAATCTGTGTGTGGAGTCCTCTCTACACAGGATGAAACTCTCCGCTAACATGCGATTCCATAATGACCCACAACAGTGGAAAGTGTGAGCGTGGTGCTGTTAAAACCTGCTGCTGTTCTAGGAGGTGAAGCTGTGTAACAGACAGCAGGATACGTATTTTTGTTTGCCACAGTAATGAGTCTGCCCTCCTCTTTTCCTAATTCACACATTAAACCACATTACACTCTTTTCTTACTGGAAAATATTATGTCCTTATATTCTCAGAATGTCTAAGAAATATTAAAAAATTAAATTCCACTTCCCTAAATTCTCTGTTCTCCAGTACCAGCAGACTACATCAAAAAAGTTAGCATGGAACAGTTACCGCCACAAGTTACAGTCTCAATATTCTGAAGTTACTTAGCATTTCTAGAGGAATGTCACTGAAGTGTGGTATTGCAAACAGTTGCTATTAGAAGCAGTACTGTACTGTTTACAAACGAGCAGACTGCAGTACATGGAGCTTAATTATTCTATAATGGTGCAGCAAATATGGCAGAAATGAGAACAAAACTCAGGTGTCAACTCCCAGTGCCCTCTTACTCTCCTTACTCCCTCCAACCTCCTTTTTCTGTTACTGCAGGCAATGGTAGACTGCACTCTGCATGACATGGATGGCAAGAAGAATCTACTATCTCAGTTTGTTCAGATATACTATCTGCTTTTATTAAATTAGTGATAATAGCAACTTAAATGCTTGCTCTTTTATTATACTTCAGTTTGTTTACCTTAACATAGCTTTTTTGTTTCATTTTACTCCGTTAAAGTATTTCAGTAATTCTTCCTATTAAAGAACATTAAACCACTTATTTACTTCAGAAACCATGTAAAAATTTCTAATCATTCTGAATCACAAAGCATTGTGATACAAAGAACAGCTTTGCTTTGGATAACATTACAAACTTTTTAATCCAAAATAAACCCCTCTAATCTTGTATTTAGCAGGTATGCCTCCTAGCAAGCAGTGAAAATAAAAGTGCCTGCACAGCTATAGTACCTGCTACACACATTTACTTAATGTATTACAACATTATGGCAAGAAAGTGATATTCTAATACGATACTGTCCAGAAAGGTGAACAACCCATGGTGCCAACCACTCTCTTCACGTGACAAAATGAATTTCCTTCCAGATTTCTCCTATGGAGAACACGATTTAGTCATAAAGATTAGTGAGATACCACAAATAAGCATCAGGGATTCCGCTCACAGGTGGGCAGTGGTTCCCTGACAGCTCCTTTCATTAGTAAGGATCAGCCACTACACAGCAAAGTGCCTTGCTCATTTGGCAGTTCATTTTCCTTAATAAATTACATATCTCTTCTAATACTACCAATAACTTACATGTAGAGAGCATAGAAACTGAAGTAACTTCTCATTTTTCTTGCTTTTTCTGTTCCCAATTCCAATCACCTTCTCAACTCAAGCTAAACTAACAAACTGGAAAAAAAAAAAAAAAAAAGTAGTAATTAAAAAAATAAATAAATCACCTTCTGTGCATCTGCAGAAGATTCTATTGTTAATCATCACTCAACCTGCAGTTTCTGACATTTAGTGACAAATTCTTACCTGTTCAATGACCTATAAAATCTTAGTTGTAACAGGGGTTTATCTAAGCATTACTTTAAAAAAGGGATTAATTTCATTGGCTAATATCAGTTTCAGATCTGTACAGAACTATAATTACAAATTTAACTATATCTGAGTATCTGTAATTGGTCTCTCTATCCATCTTTAATCCCACCCTCATTATTTATGTAATTTACTAATATACAACCAGCACTACAGAAAAAGTAATAAAGACCTACCAAGTAATAAATATAAAAACCCAAAAACCAGAGAGTACAGAAGTGGAAGAGTTTGAGAGACTACTTGCAAAAGGCATAAAAGCTCCACAGTACTGTATTTTCAAACAAATTAGGACCACTTGGAGGGTAACAAAATCTGAAGGGTCAACAGATCATCCAAGCAGTTTAGAAGAAATAAAGAGGTAAAGAGAAAAAGGCTCTCAGAGATAGTAAGGCTCAAAATGCAAACCCCACTTCTGCTGTGTTCACAAGCCAGAAGTTTGGGAAGATTCCTTCAGAAACCTTCTTCACAGGGGACAGACGAGGATTTTATTCTGACATTAAAGCCCTGACAAAAGTAGTTAGAGAACAACGGTGACATAAAAAACAACCCCAAAGTACACCCTTCACCAAACAGTAGAAATTTGCCAAGTTGACATGATATCTACCAAAGAAACTCAAGATTGAACCAACTGACGTATCGAATGGGATGTGCACTGTGTTGATTTCTAACACATCAGTACCGCAGGGCCTGAAGGTTACCAAGAGGATACCACTTTGTACAAAGGACCCTAGAAGAAATACGTTGCTTCGGGGATCGCGTTAGCCTGGTACCTGTGTGGGGCAATAGCACAGGAAAGTGTGATGCACAGGGAGAAGTCAAACTCTTCTGAAGTTCCATCTCAGTCATACTGCAGGTCTTTCTAGGTTTCCAAAAGCCATTCAGTAAAGTCCCTTAGTTAGGGCTCTTAAAAAAGCCCTAATTTTTCTTGGGACAAATCAAAAAGACCACACATGAATAACTGGTGCAAAGACATGAAACAAAGGCTGGTATGTCTCCGATAGGAGCTCTGTAGAACTGTGCTATTCAGCATGTTTGCTAAGGGTAAATAAAAGGCTGACACCATTTGTTGATGACACGAAGCTCAGAGTAGCAAAGACAAGGACAGTCTGCAAACAAATGAAGGAGAAGTTCACACTGCTGAGCAAGCAGTAAAATGGCAGATAAAATTCAGTGTAGATGTGCATATTAATGCATGTGGCCTATTGTAGATAGAGATGGACTCCGAGTGGGCCATTACCATGCAGGAATGAGAATGTCACATGATAGAAAGCACCATGAAAATGCCAAATAACTGCTCTCCAACAGGAAAAAAAAAAAAAAAAAGGCAAAAACAACTGCTAGGAATTACTGGGAATAGAGCACAAGGTTGAAAACATTATGCCAACATTTTAAGTTGCAGCGTAACAGAACAGGAAGGGAGAAATAAAGATGACAACATTTATCAAAGACAACTGAACATAGAGACACTGGCCTCCAGCTCCAGGAGCTATGAATTACTGGAACCCAAGCAAGTCTTCCGGGAGGCAACTGCCCGGCTCTTACACCTTTCTGCTCTTGGTCCATGCTGGAGACAGGCTATCAGCAAGGACCTCTAGCCTGAACTGGCTGTTTTTATCAATTCTTATCTCTTGTCTTTATTCAGAACTCAAGCCATAAAAATGACTTCGCAACTCTGAATAAAGACATTTCAGTGACGGCTTAGCTGATACAAGCCAACGCCCACTGAAACCAGCAGAAGGAACTAACAGGAAATTGGTTTAACCCAGAAAACACCAAGACTCAAAGCTAACCTCCTTCGAGTTCAGCGATGCAGGATGATGCCTACAGTGAGTTACTCATGAACAACTAAAATTCATAAACCATTTCACATAAATTGAGATAATTATAATTTACCACCAGAAATACTGAGAGCAGAAAATAAACCCTCACAACACATCCACTATCAGCTGAAGTGATGACAACACAACGGGACCAATATGAATCAAGTCACTTACCACTGGCAGCTTACAGGAGATGCACAATACCATGAAATCTGTATTACATGAATGAGGTACTAAGAATGACAGGCCAGTAATTTCAGTACCTCAGTGTTTCTTTCTTGAACTTAACATGTAGAAGTATGATGAATTTGGACAAAGCAAAAAAAAAAAAAAAAAAAAAAAAAAAAAAAAAAAAAAAAAAGAGAGTACATTTAGCCCAGTCTACGTCACAGAATAGCAAGTTATTTTCTACTCACAGTTACCACCTACACAGAACATCCACACATTTGAAATCTCTGGCAAAACTCTTACTAATTTTACTTTGAACGTGCAAATAAAACAGTACAGTTTCTGATGCAAAAAGAAAATCAAGAAGTCAGTCTCCTTGCCGCTGCGTGTAGTGAGAACAGCAGCACACTCATCCCTGCTGCACACAGCTTAGCTCACGTGGGTGTCAGTACCATAAGGTTTCAGCCCCTAGGTAGTAGTTAGTTATTAGGTTAGTTATTAATAGTATTAGTTATTTAGGTTCAATCAATAGGAGAATTCTTGTCCACATCCAGAGGGGCACACTATCATGCTAAAATACAATACACCAAAAAAACAGGGAAGAGTCAGATATTTATTTATTCTCAAAAGAAAACTGAAGGAGAAAAGATTCTGCAGGTTTATGGTAATCTGCAATCTGAGGAAGAAATTATCAGCTCCTCTCGGGGAAAGGAGTCTGTCCCAGTAAACTTTTAACACACCAGGCACATGTTTGGAGTCACTTAAGCGAATACAATTTAGGAGGGAATCAGTATTATGAAATGCAGTCACCAACAGAAGAGTGTGTGGACATCGGTATTTTAGAATGCTTCCTTTAATCTTACAATGTTTCTAATGAACCTGCAAGATAAAATTATCTAGTGGAAATAGTAAAAAAAAAAATTGGGAAAAATAGTTCAATATGATCAACAGACACATTCAATTTTTTTCTTATCATATTTGCTTCAGCAGAGCTCTATCGTGGTGCTCTCACCAGCAAGTCTCTCAGGAGCCCTAAGGGCAATAGCTTGTCCATCTGCAAAGCAGCAATAAGTCTGTCCCAAAGTACACTGTAAAGGAGCAAGTGAAAGTCCCCATGCAGCTGGCAGAATCTTGTGACTGCAATTATCAAGAGAACACAGCAAACTTCTTCCACACGCCTTCAAACAAATTTCACAATTACATGTCTTTGGTCATAGCCAAAACCCAAATATGCTCCATTAGAAGGACTGAAATTAGCATTACCAAAGAAAAGTTAATGCAACACGTTAAGAATACCAACCCCAAAATGTGAATTTTATATGGGATGAAACAGTTCCAACAGAGGAGATTTCAATGATTTCCTTCCCTCTCTTGTACTAACAGCCACACTGTAACAGTTAGCAGACTGGAAAAGGCATTCACCCTCTTTAGGTCTGAACTCACATTGAAAAAGTCAATGCTGCATAAAACCAGACTGGAACTTAAGTTAAACAAACAATAAAAGCTTTCTCTTGCAAACACTTTGCATATAGCAGTGCAAATATCTAACTGGAGAGCAGGTCCCTATGCCTTAAACCAGACTGTTCTGTAGGCACCCAAGCGCTTTCTGACTGTCGTGTCGTACACATGTTGGACACCTCCAGACGTGCAGATATACAGTGCAATCTATCATTTCTGTTTTACATAAAAGACAGTATGTTGATACTGGCAACATCAAGGTTAAGAGTTAGTTTTAAATACCTTCTCCCTTTCAACTTCTCACACCTATTTATAAAGTAAGACTTGTAACTCCTGTCCTCCGTTAAAACTAAGAAGCTTTAATCATTCCATTCTTTTCAGGTCAGTTTATGATATTTGCTTTACCATCTTTTTTCTTGGATGCTGACTTGTTATTAAATATTATCTGAAGCAGCAAGCACATGTGGGATTCCTTCCTGAAAAACAGTTTATGCATTGAGTATGAAAAACACATTTTGATTGTTCCAAACATAAGCAGTGGATGTTTAGCATGCAATTCACGTACAATATGTAATGACCTTAGTTTTGTCATATAGTTACAAAGACTAGTCTACCAACTGTAGAATTACCTTCATTGTTTTATCAATCAAGTCTGAAATTCCCTAAATGCAGAATTTATATATTTTTAACAACCAAGTTGTCCCATTATTTTCCAAAACTCAGCTGACAACATTTCCAGTCTATTTTTTACCTCCCTTCGTGTTTTCAGCAAAGATTAAGGACAATTGATTCTTTCCAAGCCCTCTCCTGGAGCTTGTGTCTGTTACCTCATTTCCTGGCTCCTATGAAACAATATTAGACAAGACTTTGGTGAAAACTATTATCGTAACATTTACATTTCCAAATACTGAGTTCAGTTCCTCAAAAGAGTAATGAACTCCATGGCATATGAGACTGAACTTCCTCATCCATCACACCCTCTTCTGATGTTCATACAACTTTTAAGGGTCTTAAAAAATTGTTACTGGGTAGTTTTCCATCTCTCCCATGCAACTATCCCTCCTGTTCTCTCTTTCATACTTCCCAATAATGTATTTCACTAGACACCCCAAACTTCAGACACTGTCAGGGTCTTCATACCTTGATACCTTTGGCTGTGTCTGCTAGCTCTGTTTAAGCACCTCACTTTCATACTTATTCGAACCACAGCATCACATAGAGCATCACGTCTTATATAATAATTAAAAGAAAAAAAAAAAGTTTTCCTTAGCTTCAGCATTCAGGCAGACTTGCAGATCAATTAAATGAAGAAGCAGATCTTCGTTAAAGATAAAGATTGTATTTAAACTCAAGCACTACACATCATTTGTTATTTAAAAGGCACACAAAACAATTTTACTGCTGTAACATAAAAACTTACCCACTTGGCAATTGGACATCCCTGAGAACTTTTTCCTTCCTTTCCTGTATAAACCACTACCTCTATTCTTACAGCGCTTCCTTTCGCTCCATACCTGCATTTAAAAAAGTTCACGAGTAAAACAAACTGCTGTAGACCATTTTAAAACAGGAAATATTTTCAACAAAAAAAGAATAACAAAGTTATTTTTACTTTAGTGAGAACAGAAATAAACTAAAATACTTCTACATTTTAAATCCTACTTGCAGAAATGATTTTTGACATCTCTTCTGAAAACAAGCTTCTGCCATTAAAGAAACATTATCTGGGGAAGAAAGTCTTATCTACATGTAAATCCTAGTGCACTTAGTCACTAATGTGACCTTTCTGTCCAGTTTGCCACAGCTTCTTTGGCCATAGGACACTAGAAAGTCCAATTCTGCCAGCTGCTGATCTCTCCTACTGACTTCAATAGCACCTAAAAGCACACTGCACTTGAACGTTCAACTCTGAAGTTTCAAGAGCTCAGACAGACACAAGTTTGGAACTGAAATGCTAGCGCTCATCTCATGTGCACCTGAGCAGGAAAACACAAACGAGTACTGCAAGAAGTTCAGAAAAACGGCTAAACACAGCACATGATTTCTCACAGCTCCTCTTCTTTCCTGTTCAGTCAAAATTACTGTGAGCATTAAGTGCTAAGTTTTCCTCACCTGTTCTCCATTATTTCTCTCACAGCAGCAACACTTGGTCCTGTCCCAAGGTGTGTGTAATATGGGCCTTCGTCTTTCTCTATAATTTGCTCTGTAAGCAGGTTGAGAAAACTAAGTTGGTACATACAGAATTTATTTACACCATTTTAAGTAAGCTTAGAAATGGTTTACAGAAACAACACAAATTAAATTACTATATATAAAATTTGCCCCCGAAATGTAACGAATAAAGAGCATGACAAATTTTTCTCCTCAGAAGCATCAAAACTATTCTGTACTTGTTTCCCCTATGAATCTGCTAATATATTTTTTCTTTATTGTATAAAGTAATCATAATTATAGTAATACTTCGCATTCTTCATGAATTTTCATTACAGGAGCTAGCACGTACTGACTAAGAAGCTTCCCAATATCCTTCTTGGTAGGAGAACATTATTTATTCATTTTAGACAAAGGAGAACTGGGGGGGGATGACTGATAGTCACATACTACAGAACAGAAAACATAAGCCAGGCCTCTTCATTAGCACCCTTGTCAAGTCAGAGCATCAAAGCAAAGATGAAACAATCTGCCCGTGTACAATTTGTTGTTAACTCTCCGACTTGTTTTTTCCATCTGTGCACTTTCATAGTCTGAAAACACCGCATGTCTTAACAGCATCCATCAAACCGTATTTGCGAAATCCTCAATACCAAGTTTGGTCTGACATCTCAACCTGCAATGGGAATTATTACGTGGGGCCTCACCTGAACTTCACTTATGTCTCCCCTCTACAAGAGAGGTGTGTCCCACAGCCTGTGACACATGGCAAACTGTCAGGGACAGGAACAAGACCGCCCACAGCTATACCCTGACATTTACCTAGCAGCATCTAGGCAACCATGACCATATACTAGGAAATTTTTGCCCAGGCCATCTCAAGCAAAAACTAGTTCTAGACCATAAAAATCAGACTCTGACATACTGAAGGTAAATTAACATAGAGCACAAGTCAGCAATGACAAAACAACGAATAGAAAAACTTCTCCTGGAGTATATTTAAGTAGAGAATTTAAATGTGCCAGTTGCAATGCCAAAAATACTCAATTCTGCCATGCTTTGCAGGCCCAAAGAACACCAGGCAAAAATTACAGGGGGAAAAAAAAAAAAAAAAAACAAACACCCACAAACACAATCTTCCCCCCATTTCTTCTTAATGGTGAAACGGTGATCTTTTTGCATCAGCTAAGTATGCTTCACTTCCTCACGTTAAAGGAAGCAACATGAACATACTTCTCATCTGAAAGGCACGGGCAAAATTGGGCAGAAAGACTTACCAACACAGTCACAAGTTGGCAATTCAGATTGTCCTTTTTTTGTAGGTGTATCTATTAAATTTTTTGTAGGGGTATCAAGAAACTTCATAGGTGATTCAAGGAAACTGCTGAGTGTGTTTTTTGCTGGAGAACACCCTGAGTCACCTGTGCTCTGGGGCTGGTCAGTACCCAAACTGGTTGACGTCAGAACAGTCACTTCACCTGCACACTCCATATTCCTGAGAGCTTCAACAGCACCTGGTACCTGTGCCCCACCACAGGGAACAGGCAGCACCTGTGACTTCAGCTCTACTTGTTGTTTGACAGCACCCTGCTGAATATAGGCTTTGTCTTCACTACGCATTTCATTAGCTCTCAGGTTAGACTGATTAAAAGTTTGAGGCAAGGGATGCGTCTGACTGACATTTGCTGTTTGCTGTACCTGAGAATTACATTTTTCTGTAAACATCTGTAGGTTTTCACTTGTTCTGTTCAATAGCGATGCTGTTTTCAACTGTGAAACAGTCAGAGGATTACAGGAGGACAGGTCACTATGCTGGTTACGCGCTACGACTTCATTTTTCAGTGGATCCATGCTTAGTGGGTTGCCGCAGCCTGCAGTTTTGATTTGCTCATTTGCCACTTCGCAGCCAAACAATCTGTCTTTTTTTTTCTCTTGCAGTACCTCAGGTAAACATCTATGGAATTTTATCTGTGCTTGTGGGAGAAACAATCTAGTTTTTTCTTGTGATGGTAAAGTGTTTTGATTCAGTGCTCTCTGTACTTTGGTTCTCGGAGATTTTTTGTCAAATGGAGCTATTCTGGAATCCTGTGGCAAGGTTTGACCAAGCTTGTGCAGTTTTGATGATATCCAAATGTCCTGCAACTCACTGTGCTGGCATGACAACAGCTCTAGCTGGTTTTGATTATTTTGTTGATAGCGTGCTTCTTGAGGCTTCTTTTTGTGCCTTGGTTTCCATGGTACAGAATTTCCTTTTTTATTTGTCGGTTGTTTTTGCTTTGACAGTAAGGAACTATAATTATGCCTAAAATATACAGGTTCTTTTTTCTGCAGCACATCTTGGTTATAGTTTTGTTGCCTCTCGTGTGATATTAGATTAAGAAGCGATGCCTTTATGTCATTCCTCTGCTCTGGATTTGTCTGGTTTGATTCAATTAGCGCTGCAAGTTGAGTTAGTTGTGTAGCTACATCCTCTTCATCCTGGCTGTGAATTCCTCCTTCTTTAATGAAAGGGCTAGCTTCCAAGTTCAAATCATTGCAGGGCTTTTGCTCCAACTGGCCAAGAGTTTCCGAGTTGTTACTTGTTTGCTGGGTGTTATGTGAAGCACTGCAATACTGCGTAAGGGCAACTGGCTCATGGGTATAATTTTTCTTGGTAGTATATCCTGAAAGTGATTTTGCATTAGATGTTAAGTCAGATAAAGTTTTGGTATCTCTTGAAGGTAACTGTAATTTATACATCTCACCAGTCAGATTGGCAGGTTTATCACGCAATTCAGAAATGGAACTTTGGCCATTGTATAACATGGCCTTATTAGGGAGCTGCTTCTGCGAGTGAGCACAGTGAGACAAGAGCTGTTGCTCATTCTGTAAGTAAGTGTCTTTAATTTCTTTCAATGCAGAAGAGGTGAAGGAGGATGAGATATCCCTTTTATAATTATGGAGCAAGTTGCGAGTTGTTTCTTCTGTACATTCAGTACTCTTGGGTTTAGCTGGTGAAGTTGTGTCTAAAGGGGCTTCAGATAACTGTGTTAAAGCTTCAATAGCCACAACCTGCTCTACAGTTAAATTTCTGGTTTTAATCAGGGACAAGAAAGTCGGCTGGAGCAAAGAATTCTCATGCTGTGTCTCTGCATTAGGTACCTTAGAGCCATCCTTCCCTACGCACGCTTCCTCTTCAGGCAGCGGAGGACAACACAAGCTTACTTGCAGATCTGAAATGGAACTTGTCTGCAAAACTGACTTAGCAGAATCCTCAAAGATGCTGCAAGTGCAGTTTTCCTCCTTCATTAAATTTTTTCCTTCTAGTTCTGGGTGAACACATCCAATGCCAGGCGTCAGAGTATTTACTGTGTTACTCAGATGGGGACCCTTCGTCCACTGCATATGGGAGTTGCTTGTCAAATCCGTCCTTTCCTCTGCGGATGCTTTTTTCAGCGAAACAAATGCATCCGTTGGTGAATAATGTAGGGGTTTTATGCCATTTTTGATGGTCTGAGCAAATGACTTTTTTTGCTCAGCTAACTGACTGGGAGAAACTGCTCTTTCACTGTCTTCAGCATTTTTCAAGTGTTCATCGGCTGCCACAGTTCCATGGATATCTCCGTTGACATGGACACCAAAATACGGCTTCTCGTTATGTGCCCACTTCTCTGCTTCTAAGCCTGTCATTCTTTCTTTCTCCTTAGACTGCACATTTTCAATGGGTACTGTCTGGTTTGGTTTTACCCTGTATTTTTCACCATGACCACATATACTGCATTCCATGAGTTCTGGTCTGCGGCCATTTACTGGTTTGTTTTCTAAATTTGCCTGTAAAATAATAATAATAAAAAAATGGTTGTAACAGCTGTTCAAAAACATTAAAAATAAGAAGCATAAGATTTATAGCCATTAAAAGCTACTTGGACAGATATGAAGAATATCCTAATTAAGCAAAGACACAGACACTGGGGAAAAAAACAAACCAAACAAACCAGGAAGTCATAAAAAACCCTGAAAACTTTATCCATATTTATAGCTATGTTTGACTCACTGTTGGGGGGAGGGGGGAGGGCAGAAGAATAAAGCACGTGCGTGCGATAATGGGATGATGGTAGGATACTAAAGAAATGAACTAACAGATAAAGGACCATAGCATTGAGGTTCAGATCTAAGGATTTAATTTTTAATTAATTTGCATAAGCAGATGAAAGGCTTCCTTGAGTTCAAAGGGGGATTGAAGTCTAAAGGCTTGTGCCACAGAAAGTTTAATAGTAACTTGGTATAATTATATTGATTTGGCTAGACCTGTAAACTGATACAACACTTGTTTGGATGCTCTAGTAAGAATGGCTGGTTTTCAGGCTCAGTTTCAAGTCCTTAAAAAAAATTTTTTTTTAATTATTTAAAAAAAAACATGGAATCACAGAACAGTAGGGTTTGGAAGGGGCCCTCTGGAAATCATCTGGTCCAACCTGCCTGCTAAAGCAGGGTGACCCACATCAGGGGCCCCAGGATCATCTTCAGAGAAGGAGACTCCACAACCTCTCTGGGCAGTTTGTTCCAGGCTTTGGCACCCTCCCAGCAAGTAACTTTTTCCTCCTGTTCAGATGGAGCATTCCTGGTTCCAGCCTGTGCCCCTTGTCCTGTCTCTGGAACCACTGAAAAGAGACTGGCCCCATCCTCTTGATGCCCATCCTTCAGATACTGATCATCATCACGTCCCCTCTCAGGCTTCTCTTCACCAGCTAAACAGCCCCAGGGCTCTCCACCTTTCCTTGTCACAGAGATGCTACAAGTCCCCTCAGCATCTTTGTAGCTTCTGCTGGACTCTCTCCAGTTGTTCCTTCTCTCTCCTAAACTGGTGAGCCCAGAACTGGACCCAATACTCCAGATGTGGTCTAACCAGGGCAGAACAGAAGGAGGAGAACCTCCCCCAACCTGCTGGCCACACACTTAATACACCCCAGGTGAATGACAAAGCCTAAGCTGAAATGGTTAGTATGGCAATTAATATTAGCTCACCTGAAAGTTACCCTCTAAACCCTGTTTAGCTTCTCTATATAGATGCTAACTTCCAGGTTTCTGCACAGTCTCTCATGTAAGCTATCTTTAACAGTATTTTAGTAAGCCCTAAATTACAGTATTTGGTTAAATATATTCTTCATCTTCACTGATACAATGCAGTTCTTGTAGTTGAAGCAAGATCAAAATGTAGGTTGAGTCAGAATATTGTATCCTGGAAGGAATACGCATATGGGCCTTAGATAATACTATAGATACGAAGAAAGGAGTTATGCAATTTAAATTAAAAAGGAAAAAAAAAAAAGGCAGGAACTCAAGCAGAAACAGCAATAAAGGCAGGAATCCAATTTTTATTACATTAATAAATTTTTATTTCTACTTCTATTAAATTTTCTTTTAAAAATAACTAAGTCACAATAGAGTGTGCTGGTACTTAATCTTATTGTAACATCTAGGAGTTATTTGACTAATATAGAGCCTTAATCCCTACTTAACAAGAAAACCGGTACTGTTTTAAAACAGATATAAGCAATATAGCTGGTTAATTAACCATACCTTGTTGGCACGGTACATCTTAGCAGTTCCCAGAAAACAGCACCCAGTTTAATATAAAATATTCAGTTTAATCAGACATGGTCTTGTGCTCCTATCAACTAAAGCACACAGACTTCTCTCAGAAAATAACTGAGGAGGACAAATGCAAAATAGGCTTATAATTAATCATAACCATTGAGATGGAAATGCCAGAACCCCCCCAGCACAACAAGGCATATGGACCCAGCTCCATCTGGAGCCCAGTGTTCACCTCACAACTGATTCCTGACTGATAAAAAGCAAAAACCAGGAATCCACAGTATGCCCTAATTATGACAGCCATCATAAATTCTCATGGCAATGCTACGTAAAAACATGTGCAGCACCTATGTGGCTAAGTCAAACCTATGGCAATTACAGTAAGAAAGAAAGATACCTTATTTAATGCTTTTTCATGACACACAGATGCTGACCAACAGTCTGTGAGCCTGAACTCCTCTGGATCCCGATGATTTTCAATCAGTGATTCAAAGACCCAGGGGATCACCAAGCAGTTTCTAAGGGATCCACAAAAGCAGTCAAGGAGCTCTATTGTTAGCAGGGGTAAGTGCACTACATAGGCCTCTGCAACTGTACCAAAAAATAATTAAAGGGTCCACCACAGAGAAGTAAAACCCCCACATTCTAGGCCTGTGCAAAAGCCAAATTTCAGTTACCTTCAACTTCAGGAAGAACTAGGATACGAAACTGCTGGTTTTTCTTCAGCAAAAGTATATCCAAGATCTGTATCAGTCCAAAAGTTGTCCCAAACATGTAATTTTACTAAAAATTATTTAATTAGGCAATTAGGAGTTTGAGGAGATAGAAGTAGATAGATTAAAATAATTCCCCAGCATCTGTATGTTTTCAGCATGACACATTTTTTTTATTCCCTTCATTTTTAGAGGGTTATTCACTACATTAAAAAAAAAAAAAAAAACAAAACAAAAAACCACCAAACAGTAAAAATCTAAGTCTTGTAAATTGAGAGCAGTGAGAGGTGTGGGGAAGTAGGGTTCACCCACAATCAGCAGATACGGGATCAGACACAGAATCCACTGACAGCACTCAAAGTGCAACAATACCACCACACTTCTCTCTCAACTATGCAGTTCCTCAATAAAACACTTTCATCTGACTAAAAACCACTGCTACACTCAAAAATACTCAGAATATTCCCTAATCTGCTAGTAATGCACAGGTGCAGTGCTATGTCTCTACAACCCCAGTCATCCCAGCAGTAAAGTGGGACTACCTTTAAAATGAAATTATTCCTCATACATCATTATTTCCACTGATATAACTAGAAGCTGCCCACGCACAAGGAGGAAGAAAGAAGAACCAGACGAATCATATAATTGGCATGATCTGGTTCATATTTTATTCTTCCACACAAATACATATTATTATAAAATTGGATACTTTTTTTACAAAAATTAAACTCATTTCCTTTTGAGCACTTTTTTCTCTTCTATTACTGAACTGCAATGAATCTTAAAAAAAAAAATGTTGTTTTCTTTCCTCTCTTACGAGACTCTGCTGTGGCCTTTTCTGTTTAATACGTGGTTATTGCTTCCCAGTCAAAAAGAAATGCAGACATACTAGCAGGGACAGAGCTCATTTGATTCTTCTCCTCAGTGTAAGCCTGGCAGACCAAAAAGTAATAGCTCAGCAAAAACCTTTTGCAGCTGAACAGCTTAGGAACAATCAGTCTTCAAGTCCTGAATCAGGACTACAAAAAAAAAAAAAAAAAAAAAAAAAAAAAAAAAAAAAAAAGTGAAAACTACAGACAAGGACATCACAATTCCAAGCAACAGTCTTATAATTCATGGAAGTTAAGATGGGAAGTCTGACCAGATTGATTTCTAAACCTTTTACACAAAGAAAATGTAATGAAAAGCTGGAGAATAAACCAGATCAATAAAAGTAATTTCCTCTCTTCCTCATTAAGAGGAGCACTATATATGGATACATAAAACACTAACAAATCATGCTCAAGCTCAGACTCCACAGCAGTTAGTGCTATTAGGACAAGATCCAGAGAGCAGAGTCTGCTGTAGCCATTGCTATATTATTTAAACTTCAACCAGACATAATTTTTTTTATATATACACACACACAAAGAAAAGAAAAAAAAAAATTTTTTTTTCACAGAGTTCACCAATACACAATCAAAATACAATGCTCGATCTACTCTAAAGACGTTTCCACACTCTGTACAACAGACAGCAGGCCACAAGACTAGGTCTTGTTTCCAACCTCTAGAGGCTGTAACAACACACATTGTACTAAAGGACACAACCAGTAACAACTATTCTCATAAAGCAAAAGTTACAGATGATGTCCAGATCAACAACAGATAAAATGGCTCTACAAGCAAGTCGTGACACGTTACACAATAACCAATGCCACAAAAACACAGCACCCAGTGGATCAAAACCTACTTGCAACTCCTAGCTTGTGCCAATAACCAGGGCGACCCACCGACAGGCCGTTCTTTCAAGGTCACAGTATTCATCAACATAAAAGGACATGGGGGTGAGAAGCACCTGCACTTTGCATCTCTCTTCCATTGCAGTGCAATAGGTAATTTTGGATCCTGCTGCAGCATCTGCAGCCACACAGCCAGCCTCCCTTGCCCCTCCACACTGGCAGAGCTGGCAGCAACTCAGAGCTCAAATACCACAACAGAAGTTTTTCTTTCAGAAAAAAACATTTGAAAAAAACCCCAAACAACAAACACCCTTCATCTAATACTCGAAGAGGGTATTTTATTCATATTATAATACATTTAAGGATAAACTTCTATTTAAGACCGCACTACTTCATGTTTGACTACTGTAACACAGACAACAGCTACGTGCCATAAGCTGCTGCAGCCTGAGCAGTTTCTGAGCAGACTACCAGCAGAGAGGGGACCAGCTGGGCAGGGGCAGAGCTGCAACCTGGGGCATATGCCCATGAACCTCACTAGAGACATACAGCAATTACCTCTCTCCCAGAGTATCAAATGGACCCAAACCCACCACCTTGAGTGTCGCAGCAGGAACCACCTGACGCTGGGTCTTAAAACAGATGGAAAGCCTGCTCTAGTTGATAGTGGGTTTGCCGGTATTTTTTTGGTTGGTTGGTTGGTTTTGGGTTTTTTTTTTTTTGTAGCTACAACAGCAAAGAACATTCTTCAAGATACAGCTTAACCCTCTCCTTTTGAGGTTCAGCTCCATTTTATCTCCATTTATAACCTTTTCTGCTATGTTCTTCAAACACTAGGCCGCTTTCCCAACAGGAAAGTTCCTTATCTTGCCTTTCCATGAGGAATTAGTACATTATGGCCTTAAAAGTCTTTACATCTGTTCTCTTTATTTTCTCTCCTACACCATTACCACAGTCCTCCTGCTCACCTTGTGTAACAACTTGACTGAGATCACTTACAGTATCAAACTCTAAAGGATGCACTCGTTAACAAAATCAATACCTACACGATACTGATTCTGGCTCTAGTGGTTTCAAATGGTAATCCCCAGAGAAGTGTATGTATTGGATTACTTACTTTATTGGATTAGAAGTAGGCTCTTTCAGACACAAACTCAACTTATTGCTTCTGTCAACCCTGAGCTTTAGGTTGTAAAAGCTATGAACAGGATTAAGAAAAAATACAGCGGGAAGGACAGCACATTCTCCTACATAGGCACCCAAGAAAAGGGGATGTGTTAAGGAAGAAAAAACACCAAACATTACAGTACTTTGTCACAGAAGCAAACAAACAAGCGTTTTGCTTGGTGGCTTTTGTTTTGTTTGGGTTTTGGGGTTAGTTTTGTTTATTTTTTACTGGTGCTTTGAACTAATCATTTGTCTTCAACACTGAAACCGAGCACTTAGAAATGCTGGCAACTCTGGAAAATATAAGCACTCAAGCCACAAAGTAAAAATGATACAGTTAGCAGCAGTATGTATCCCTAATACAACCTTCCCTAATGTGCTTTAACTCAAAAGCAGAGATGAAAGACATTGAGTCTTTGAATTTATCCATCCTAGCTAATGTCTCCTGTGGTCTACTTATTTATGAAACCATCACTACCACATTAACAAAGTATTGTCTGACCCTTAACTGTAAATGGAGAATCATCACAGTGTTCCTGACAGGGTCTTCAGATCACAACTATATTTAACATTTTTAGCAATGATCTCAAAGAACAGTGAAATTAAAACTGACTGAAAAAATAGCAAATAATTTAAAGATCAGATGTGCTGTTTCCTAAATTAACTGGCAAGCCAGCTGCAAGTACACATTTCAATACAGCTGGAAGTGAAGTTGCATATCTAGCAACAAAGGCATGGGACTATACTTATAAAACACAAGTTTCTATCTTAAAAAGCAAGGCCTTTAAGGAAGACATGGTCAATAATCAACTGCACAGTAACTATAGAAACTCCTATTGCAACTTTACAGCCAAAAGGGTTAGTGAGATTCCTGGGTGCATAATTAACAATATAATTAGGGAAAGACGGGTTACTTTTTATCCTGTACTTGGCACTTTTGCACCTGTTAGTGGAATAAAGGGTCTAGTTCTGGCATACCCAATACAAACAAGGCATTGATATGCCGGAGAGGGCTTGGAGGACCACGAGAATGACAAAGGAATGAAACATCTCGAAGTGAAAGCCTCATGTTCGCTCTACTCACTCTCTGCAATTTACCAAAGAAACAGAAAATTGAAAAGCCACAAACTGTGGCTAAGTCTATGTGGAAGAGAAAGCTGGTAACAGAAGACTCCTTGTTCTAGCGGACAAAAGTATACCAAGACTCAATGACTTTAAGTTAAGGCCAAAGACTGGCCTTAAATGGTGGTGCACATTTTTGCAGAGGGACAGAGAAAGACTAAAGAATCTCTTAAGCACCTTGTTAAAGAGTTTTGATGCACTTTTCATCCATGGGAATTTTCAAACTCAAGTTCTTTGAGCTGTTTTTTAAAATACTATGCTTAATCCAAATAAATTGATACAGTCTTATAACCTCTCAGCATACAAGTGATCACAATGACCTTGCCTGGGTTTACCATAAGTGAGCCTAACTGTTGCAAGTTAGTAATTTCCCCTGTATTTTAGTTCAGTAAAGATCTGAACTGCAAAGGTTCCAGTTGCTATAATATAGCCAGGAAGTTATTCAACTCCTTAATTTAGGGCCCAGCTTAAGTGCCTAACCAGCTGTTGTACAACCAATTGTATTATTCACAAGTAGCTACACGCTGGTATCTGCTCTCAGAGCAGGTCTGCTAAGGACATACAACATGTAAATTAACAGAGCTAACCAGCCCTCACAACATGTACATCCCATTTTCCCTTCACTCCAAAGTATCAGCAGAGGTCCCACATACACACAGCAACAAGTCACACACGAGTATTTTAAAAAAGTTAAACATCTATATTATTGGTATGTTCTAGTCTGACTTTAAAACTGCTGATGGGCCCCGTAAAACTAAGAGAAGTAACTAATACTCTTTAGCAATAGAAATGTCAGTGACAGGTATGTCAGAAAAACAGCTAAAGGTAATTCAGGTAAAAGAAAATTAGTCGTGCTGATCACTTAAGCCACCCCAAGCTACAAGGCTGCAGCACTAGGCAGAATTTTGCATATATATCTTTTGCTTATTCTCACGATGAAAAAAGCCTAAAACCCAGCAAATTCTGTCTCAGTCAGAGCTAGCAAACCTACAGTTTAAATAGAGTGCAAAATTAAATTTACACTTCCACTTACTCTTCACAGGAGCACCAGCTGCCACTCTCCTACTAGCATAATAGCAGTGCTGTTCTGGACCAGCACCGCAACAGTCATGTTTGCATTGCACAAGTCAGACAGCGATCAACTATCACAAAACCAAATGCTTTACATTTTTAAATGCACAGAAATTTTTCCTCTTATTCACAAGTTCAGCAAAACCTTTATTTTAGGAAAATTAAGTATAGAGACAAATTCTACTATGGAGCATCAACTAAATTATACTACAGTACAGACAAGAGCGCCAAAACACTGAGAAAGGAATTCACAGTCAAGTGTCAAGAAACAAACCATGCAATCTTAAGTCACCCTTTAAAAAGCCTAATATTCTAAAATGCTTAGTATTAAAGCTGTTAGGACAAGAAGGACAGACAAATATAGTCTATATACTAATTTTACATAACTTAATGAAAAGTGATTATTGTTAGTTCCTTATTCCTGTTTCCTTTTTTCTTGATATTGGTTACGCTTCATGTATTTGACATGTAAAAGATACCACCTTTAGCAAAATGCACTGATTCTTTCTACCATCCAAACAAAACCCTATAAAATAGCAGTTTATTTTAGAAGGAATTAAATCTTTTGGTCTCTACACAGGCAAGGATCCTACTAGTGTCAATAAGAAAGTTTGCTGCAGTAATAGCTGCTAAATTTTCTCTCTCATACTAATACC
>JANHGN010014070.1:0-23308 GCA_024605025.1 Megaceryle maxima
TCAAAACTATTGGTCATCTCACGCACATCACCCCAACAATTTCTTTAAACAATTTAATTCCAGTTCAAGCTCTTAAAGAAACAAATGATTTGGAGGAAAGTTGTTTGTACACTACAACTAGTCATTTACAATTGGAAAACAAAAAAAAAAGGGCTTTTTTTTTTTAGCAAATTAGCTACAGTTTCTTCCAGACCTGTTCCTTAATTTTTCATTACAGAGCCTTATCTCAGAAACAAGCAGAAGTTACCAGTTCAAGAATGGGGCACCAATGTGTCACCATCAGTTTTCTAAACCTTTCTTCTGCCCAGGGAACCATGAACAAAGAGTAAGGAGGAATAGTCAGACTCTTAAGAATCGCTCGACATGTGAACAAACCCTCTGTGAACAGTTGGAAGCAAGTTGTAACATTTTATTTGGCACAGGGCATCATGTGGAACCTCAGATTTACCACCAGTGTCTGTGTTTCAACAACATAAAAATTTTTGAAAACTACTGCAGTTTTATGTCCTGTCAAGTTAGAGAGTATTTTTTTTAATTTCTAGAATACTTATCTAAACATGATCAAGAATTAGATGTCTCAAACTATGCAAATGGCTGCCAGATGGTGAACCCTCTCAATTGCCTCATCATTCATCACTGCAACAGGCAGAATCTGAAGCTACTGCCAGATACCAGCTCCACTCTTCATTTCTTTACAGAAATTCCTTCTCTGTATGAGGAGATAACACAGAGAACCCAAGACTAAATTTATTTTATTGTCAGGGTCAGTTCTTTATTTCTTTCTAGATCTGATCTGCAATACGCTGTTTTAAATAAACTTTCTGGTTAGTGGTTACTTGAATGTCATGCTAATCGGCCTTGTCTGAAAGCTGTGAATTCATCATCAACACAGATGAATGAGTCGTTCTGTCTAAGATGCATGACAGCTCTAACCACTAAAGGCAGGATTATCCTTCTCTATCTCTGAACAGGTACTTCTTGAATAACTTCCACAACTTTTTGAAGAACTGTGAAAACAGTCTCAAATGGGTGCTGAAGATTTTGGAGAACTGAGTCTCACGCTCATAAGAAAAGGGAGTGCAGCAGAATTTAAAACAAACATTTTCAAAGGGCAGAATTCAACAAACTTGACACTGGTAAACAGAATCTCTTGGAAAGATCAAACAAATTATAAGGGAACACAAAATAACTTAAGAATTAATAGAAGGTATTATACAAAACAAATAGCTATCACTGTGATCTTGAAAACCAGGAGCGTCAACTCAATAGTCTAGAGTTACATTCATCAGTTAACTATAGTTATTAAATTAATCAATTCTTTCTCTGTCCCTTACCAGATCATCATCAAATTTGAGCTAAGCCTGTTTAAAGCTAATACAAAGAATTACACATCTTAACCACACTCTCTCAATTGTTAATAATTAAAACTCCTGTAGTTCAACCGCTGCACAGATTTAAGAGTGGTTATCTAAACAAAGACAACATGTCATCAAAAGGAAGAATGTAATTCTAAGCTTCTTACAGGTTGCATTTTCACGACAGGAAATTCAGCTTAAAACATGAGACAAAGCATCATAAGCGAGGCAAAAATAAAAATTAAAATGTATGGAATGCCTGTTAGAAGAAGTGAAACAAAAACTGTAAACGCTGCCAATAAACAAATAAAACCAGGAAATACCACTCAATAAAGCAAAATAAACAAAGTAACCATGATCAACAGTGAGAATTATTCTGATTAAATGGAAGTCTCTTGTAAAAACAAAGGGTAAGCAGTATCAGCTCAGCAGGAACAACTTCTTACAGCTTCAGAAACACATTTTCATTTAGTCAACTTGTAAGACTTGTTCAGAAAAACTTTCAACAACCCCCCTACACCATGTCTTCAATATCCTATGTTCACTGTATCCATAAGGATTAAACATTCCCTCCATTCTAGTTTCTATTTATCTCTTTCTTCAAAAAATCACTATCACAAACTCAGTATGCGAGCAGGAAAAAAATACATTTGAAAGCCAGACAAGTTCCTGAATGTAAAGGGAAAGTAGGAAATTGATTTCAGGCCTTCACTTGCAAAAAAAAAAAATCCAACCACAGATTCACAACAGCAGCACACCAGTGACAGAATTGGGTGTTTCATGCTCTGATTCCATTCTCTTTCTACTGTACCCGTGAAAGATGCTTTCAGAGATGCTACCTTGACCAAATGATACTGTTTGTGTAAGTCAGTTGCTTCAAGCCTTTATAATTTAAGGCCATAGAGCAGGTTGACCCTTTCAGACGTGGTTCAAACATCACAGCACGTCAGACACGCTCCACACCCTGCCTGGAGCACCACCTATGCCTCCCAGTAAAGTGTCTCTCCCTGCACTGGGATCCAAGATTCAGCAGTGATAGAAACTAGCACATCAGTTTCTACAAAAGCATGTTTATTTACCTGGACACTGAAATAACAAGTACTAATTCAGAGGATCTACAAGCCTTACTTAGCTCAGCAGCCTGTGACAGCTCAGTCCTGAGGTAAAGAATTGTTTCCTAAATGTCCTAACATCATTGTTTCTTAACCTCCCTTTTCCTAATGTAACACCAGAGAGTGTAGCACCGCAAGGTAGAAATCACTGTCTCTCCAGCAGGAATCTCCAGCCCTGACAACCCTCTTTCTTACCTAGTTCCAATTCTGCTTTTCTGTCTGAGCATACCCAGCATTTCTGCCCAAAGTGAAACCATGCCTTTAAGGGACTTAAAGTGGCACACTGACATGTATTTCAAGAAACTGCAATTGCACCTTGTCATAAAAAATCATCAGCTTGCCAAAGTTTTAAAATTACTCCGACCCAGGTCACACAATAAACAACAAGAACAGTTCAGGTTCCTTGTTCGTTCTTCCTCACAGCATTTCTCTTGTGTGAGCACCTAAGTGTTCTCTTATTTCCCTCTCTCTCTCTGTCCTGCGTTCACTGTAATTCTAGCCACACTAGTGAGAACAGAACAAACGTAATAAAAATTTTTCTGACTACTGAAGTGTCTGATGGTATGTTAGGGGCACACACATCACTACAGTTTATCTTCTGTAAACCCAAACTAATGCTTTTATTCACATTATGCTAAGCCACAGTAGTCCTATTAAAAACACTACTTGAGTCACAACTTATATATTATTGCTCAGCTGTCATAACTGCAACAAGAGTAAGTCTGAAACCCCGGTATGTTTCAAATAAAAATTAAAAACAAATCTGTAGGTGAGAAAGAGTTCAGTCATTTGACAATCTATGCATTTCCACTTTAGTTCTAGAAATGCAAAGAAAAATGTTTCAAAGCTGAAGATTAACATTATAAAATTATTGTACCACTCTTGGACTTTCTCAAAATACATTTTCCTTGTATACCATTCCTGACCTATTCATACCATTCATCCAGGAATTGTGATATTTATCTTATTATTTTTACTTTTTAGTTTGAACATCTGCTATTTCATCTGCACATTATTATCATGCCTAATGGAGAATGCAATAGGAAAAAAAAAAAAAGGGGGTTTTTTTGCTTACAGGGTAATTAATTATCTGCTTGAGAAAGAAGTCAACTTTCAGAAGCCTACTGAACAAGCATCCCTAAAAACACATTAAACAATTTCTATACTGCTACTGTTCTAACATTTCTAGGTATTAAGCACTAGACAGTGAAAACAGCACTACTGAAATAGAGCAAACAGTATTTGCTCAGCAAATGTATACCATGCTCATTTTTCTGCCTACGATGGCTTTACTAACCACATCATTCTCTGGGAGACATCTGACTCATTCAAGTCATGAAGTAATCTCTACAATGCTGTCTCTTGCCAGAATTAAATGTTCAAGCAGCATGTCACCACACAACTGCAAATTATTTTTTTGCAATGTTGCTAGCTATTTACTATGTTAACATAAGAGGTCGTTACCAACATAATAAATTTTAAGATATCATCTTAAATTAGAAGTTTTAATATTTTAAAACTCTTGTAGGCATCCTTGTAAATCACACTATAAATACTAGTAATTAAACCTTATT
Organism: Megaceryle maxima; assembly: GCA_024605025.1. NCBI lineage: Eukaryota > Metazoa > Chordata > Aves > Coraciiformes > Cerylidae > Megaceryle > Megaceryle maxima. The sequence goes on from JANHGN010014070.1 coordinate 4,042, forward strand.
TAATAAATAAATAGAATGGAAATATAGCCAGGGTCAAAATTAAGAGGTTTCTTTTATAATATACTGTCATATCTTCTAAGATAAATGGAACCAGACACAGAGAAAACTGTATGTTCACAGCAACTTCCATGTTCCTTAAGCTCCACTTGCACTTCTTTAGCAACTTATTTGAAGGAGAAACACGTCTGAACATAGCACGTCTCCATATATGATTATGACACGTTTAGATGATCCTTTATTTGAAACTCTTTAAAATGATTGCAATGAATCATATCATTGCTGAGCAAATGCAGATTTAGTTGTTTTTCTTGGTTTTCTTTCAGACCCTCTTTGAAAATAGTCCATTAAGCATTTCTGACTGAGATTTCTGTTTAGAACCTCTGGCTTACAACAGTACATTTGGACTTCACCCTTTCTTTTGGGATAAAACCTTCAGCAAATGTTCAACTTAAGAGCAGACATAAAACAATTCAGTCTTGGGTAGTAGAGCTGACCTCCTTTCTTCAAGAATAGAAAGAATTTGGAATTCTAAACATGAAAATCTGCTCCCTTGATAAGATGGGACTTTATCCCACATTTTTAGTCTACTTCAGTCTTCATAATATCGTTAATTGGGATAAGAATGTGTGGCAAAAGCTAATTCTATACTTATCTAACATAAACATTCACTTGTTCAAAGTTTGTTACATTTCTTAAAAGTTCTTATGCTTTCCCATGAATAGATGGAATGCAATTTTAAGATGGTGAAGTTGTTGGGAAAATTAATGGGCAAGTATTTCAGAGGATATTTAATGTCCATGTGGATTATTCAGTAGCAAAAGGTACACTGAAAAACAACAGAACACACAATAACCAAGCATTATATACCTTAGTTATTTCTAGAAGTACTGAATTCTGAATAAACATGATGTCTAAGGAGATGCCAATTCCAACTAAAGCTTTTTTTACAGTTGAGTATTACTAAGGACTTTCTCCAATATAGACCCTCCACTAATGCGTGAACTCCCAGAGCAACTTCTTCACAGACAGCATGATTTACAGAACCTCTCTTCTGTACCTAAGTAACACTTGCAAGAAATTTAGTCAGTCTTCAGCATCTTTTGAGATCTGTACTTTTGTAATAAACCTGAATGCTACAGGCCAAGTTAAAAGTTGGAAGAAAAGACATACAGACACAGTGTGACTTTGCAAAGTTGTTTCCATAAGAAAGCAGGCTAAAAAAATGCAGTCATAATTTGGAAAAGGACACTTACCTCTCTGGAATGCCCTTTTTTATTTTGACAAACAGGAATACGTGCCAGAGACCTCTGCTAGTATTCAAACAACACTGCTTCACTAAATTCTGAAAATGCTACTAGGGAATCTAGCAGCACTAGATACACGTACATTCCAATAGTCATATGCCTCAGTACTAACATATTACATAAAAATGAGCATTACATATATAGGCTACACTTTCTCAGTCAAGCAGAACGATTAGTTTGCATTCATTTGATTGAGCATCCCTGCTGCTATCCCATTACTTATATCCTTATATTTATCTCAAAAAGGTCTTAGAAGGGAGGAGGCATGTACATATGCCTGATGTTACACCCTAAGATTGAGGAGAGGAGAAGAGAAAGCATCAGAGAGGAAATAGTCAGTGCCACAGTTAAGCCAAAGAACCTAGCCACACAAAGACTGTAAAAGACAGCAGAGCAGTGAACACATGTTGAAATGCCCAATGTTATTTCTGCTGTAACAAAGAAGATGAAACTACTCCATTTTCTGTAATGCACTTGGTCACGATAACGACAAATGTTGCAACTAGCACAACGATATGTGATGTTAACCCAGGATGGAATCATTGCACATGTCTGTCAGAGGGTCAGGTCCCTGAGGACAAGTCCTTAAAAGCCATAACAAGACCCACCAGTGACCCTCACCAACAGGCCCTGGAGCCATTTCGGCTCAGGACTGTACTCCCAGCCCTGTGCTGAGCTATACTGGTGGCAGCTCTGGCCCCAGGCCCTTTTTTCCTGACCTTCCAACCAGACTCATAAGATCAATGTTAGACCTGACTCGTCTGCTGGTGCCAGTTTTGGGATGAATGCAGAGCCTCAGTCAAGGCTCATCCTCCCACTGTCCCCTCCTGCAGCTCCCTGACAAGAGAGGTCATTGGCCTCACCATCAGCCACAGCCATGTTCTCACAGTACATGATAAAAAGAAGTTGAGGAAATTTCACCATCAAGTGACACCCAAACAGCACAATGATTTTTGCATGTGGCCACCAAGGCCAAGAGCAGGATAAGGAGATTACTCTGAAACACTGAATCAAACACTGTCACATTGGTATTGAGGCAGCAAACCTAAAGATAAGGAGCAGCCAAGGTCTTCTAATTAGGCTTCTCTTGGGCAACACTGACTTCATCCCACTAAGCGCAAAAACCCATAGACTAGATGCAAGAGACTCATCTGCAGGACTGATTGTTCAACAGGCAATGGAGTGCATTGTGAAGTAATAACTGTTATGAGAAAAGATCCCTGAGGGGAGGCAAAGAAGCAATGAAAACTAATGGACTGTGCAATCTACACAGTTTTGAACAAATCAAGGGCTGATGCTAGCAACAGAGCTCTGCTTACAACAAAAATCTATTTAATGTTTCAAGACAGCATAAAACCAAAAAACTGTTTCAAGACATTTTGTAAGGTGATATGTATCAGTGACTTGCCACAACTGGTCAAGTTCATTGATGATACGTAGAAAAAGTGTTTTTTTAAATGGTAACTCAGTGAGAGTATCATCACCTGCACCAGTAGTCACAAGGTAAAACAGGCCGTCTGAAGCTCTCCATTTTCCCAATTAATATCTTGCATGCTAGATGGAGTTCTTTGTTTAAATAATAACAGTTTCTAATGTGGATGGTAATGCTTTCCCATTTGTCACTTCCTTGTTGTTAGGAAGCCAACAAGAAGCAAGAAGATCATGTGTAAGAACTGAGATGAAGTAAAAAAAAAAACACCACAAAAGTATCTATACATCTAGAATAAAGTTCATGGATAACAGTGGATGACCTACGAAAAAACAACATATAAAACCAGCAAACATCAATGAAAGTAGACTAACTTGTCCTTTGAGATTTCAAATTAATGCTCACCTGTCTTCCTAGGTATACTACTGCCACACCTCAAAATAGTTACCTCCTGATCCTGCAGATCTTTTTAATTTCTGTCCTTTCCAAATAAACTGGCATCCCTTAAGCTGTAGGGCTTTTTTTTCTTTAACCAATAGTCCACTTATTTTATTATGAACTTATCTGAAAAACTATTAAATGCCTGCTTAGACCAGCTCCTGCTAATTTATCAGGAATTACGTCACACTCAGACACTCTATATATTCATGACTTTTTTTTTATTGACTTCCAAAGCTATCAAAATTATTTGTTGAATACTGCTTTCCCTTTTTACCTAACCTTAAGAAAAATAAGATCAGTAGAATGAAATTTAGTTTAGAAAAGGCAAGCGCTACCTTCAAAATCAAAATCTACTGTAGACCTCTCGAAGTATTTGACTAACTTAGAATAGTTCTGAGAGTAATCTGAGAACAGGTTAAATTAGAAACAGACAGTGCACTCCTCACACTATGGTCTTCATGGATTCTGTACAGCTTTCTGGCTTTACTAACTGTTCATTAATGCTGGCTGCTTTTATTTAAGCACTCTAAATGCTGTTTTAAAAGCAGAAATAGCTATGGAAGTAATAACGCTAATAGTACCATAATGTTTAAAACACATTTTTTAAAATAATGTATGCATTTCATCACTTCTTATTTTACCTGTGACCTCTGAAAAATAAAGACTATACCCATAACAGAAAATATGCCATAACCATAGAGAAAAAGTCAACAGTCGCATGTACATTATTTATACAACTGTATAATAGTTGCATATAATTTAGGTGTGCAAAAATATTGCCTATAATAAAAACCAAAACACTTGTTTGGGTTTCATCATCCACTCACCATAAAAAAAAATCACCATACTAGTAGATACTAAAAATAGGTCAGGGACTCAATACTTGCAAAAATCTGTATTCAGAAAGATCAGAGCTTCCCTTTTTCTTTGTCAGAGGGAGGGCCCCAGCTTTCATGCTTTCCTGGCAAGTAGAGGGAACACGGCCAACTTTCTTTGCATTTGCTGGCCAAGAGCTGAGACAGTCTCTGTCTCAATTCAAACTTTAAAACCTTTATTGGGATGCATATGGTTGCTAACAGATTAGAGCTTTACTGTAAGCAAGATGGTTAAGGCAGGAAAACCAGGAGATAGAGTCATCAAGGTTTATTTAAATTAACAATTGATTTCATCGAGTCAACCAGACCTGAAATGTTTGGGAGTTTTGGAAGTGCAAATTTAAGCAAGAACAGCAAGTGAAAGGTGTTGGGTTTGTTTGTTATTTTTGTTTGTTTGTTTGGGGCTTTATGCTTTTCTCAATAGTGCCTCAGACCTCAAGAGAACAGAGACAAGCTGATAAAAGGCTGAGAATGGCATTGTAAAGCAAAAGAAAAATATTTAGAGCACAACGTCAAACCAGAGGAAGGCACATGAGTTTAGAGCAGAATGAGTTGTGTACAGATTAGATACTTTACTGGCCACCACAGCTCCAATGCCATTACACCAACTTTGCCTTGCTTTAAATCTGCATACACACCTTCCTCAAATATTTTTACAGCTCTCTCACTAAATCAACTCCATGCAGCTTTCTATAAAGCACACAGTTGAGATGAAGCTCAGGAGTGCATTGCTGCTGTTATACAAGATAATACTGTGCTGTGGTGTTATAACTGTGGTACATTATCTTTTCTCTCAGAAATTCTAAACTCAGTAACAGCTTTATGTAGCTAGCCAAGAGGATAACTGATTGTTAAGGATAAACATTTCCATTATCAACTTTCATAAGAGAATAAAGAGTATATGGAACAAAATGAGGGGATGACACAAACACGGAGGAAAGCTTTTGTCAAAGCAGAACAACACTTGCAATTTTTAAGAGACCACACAAACTTGCCTCTTCTGAACCTGAAGACCTCCCGAAAACCCTCTACTGTCTACACATCTTTACCATTCCTATGCCTATCAGGTAAAAAAACTCCGAACAGATGTTATGATCTGAATCTTGAAAGACAATTCAGGCAGGCATAGTACTCTAATACTGTAGAGACATTTGAAAGATGTTACTGCATATTTTAACACTGACCTGCTTTATAACCTACTGTCTAGGGAACTGTTTATTTCTATAAACCACTACTGGCTTGAAAATCTAGAATCACAGTTCAAATATTATGGAGAACTAATTTCTAAATTACTTCTAAATTTCTAAAAATACTAAATTTCTAAAATACTTCAAAGTATTGCTAATTCTTACAGTCATGTACTGAAAATGCAGTTTTTCTAGAAGCCCCTGGTTGTACCATCCATTATATAAATACTCATAATCTCAATTTTTAAAAAAAATCAAAACAAAACAGAGCATTTAGTTATACAAACAACAGGAAAATGGGAACAATAAAAGCTTAAGAATTTTAAGACCAAAAAAGAAGGTTCAACTTTTATTACTTTTAAGCCAAACTAATCACAGAAGGGTAACAATAATGACGATTTGGAACTTGATGCACTGAACAGTTGGTGCTGACAACACAGTTTGTTGGCATGCCTCCAGAATGGATTTGATTTGAGTGATTAGGAAAAACTGTGAAAATATATTTCAATTGTAGATATTATCCATTTATTTGTGTCACAAACAACCAATTTATTTTTCTGATTCTATCAAAGCTATCTAAAATCTTAGTATTTCCTGATCTTGAAAAGTAGGAAGGACCATTTACATCCCAAAATGTTACCGATTCCCAAGAAATTCCCACTCCTTTACACAAATTAATCTACAAAAAATGAAGATTTCCTATTTTCCCTGATCTCCTCAAGTCACTAAATCTCCTATTACACAGAAATAAGTTTTAAGAGAGTTCTAGAATTTACTGCACGATCACAAAAAAGCAAAACAGTATAAAAGAAAATGTTCCTAATTGAGTGACACAGAAATTCAGTTGAAAATAAAACATTTGCTGTAAGCCAGAATTTGTTGGAACAAGAAAAAATTCATCTGACCGCTGAAAAAAATGCACTTAATAATTTAAAATACTCATAAACCCCCCTTACTCATGGCCCTAAAGTAATGTTTTAAAAGAATTTTCTTTCTTTATAGCAAATCCAGAATATTTCCCTAACTATATAAAAACAAATTTAATCTGTACAAGTAGATTTGTAGTTAAAATCTGCTTAACACAAACAAGAACAAATAGTATTAATATCATGCTCTTTCTCTATAGCAAAACTAGCCACTAAAGCTAGGTTTTTAATGACCACAACATTCTGATACCAGGGTCCTTATGTATGTACTTAACTTTCATTTCAGGAAAGCTAGATGAGAGTGAAAACAATGGAACAGTGCATTCTGGGATTCAGCTGTATTCCCAAACAAGTTTCAACTCCAGATCTTAATCCACAAATGTTTTCTAGTTAAGTACCAAGAAAAAATAAATAAAATCAATAAACATTTATGTTTTGTACTGCAAGTTAGTTCAACCATGTAGTGGAAACTTGAAACAGTCTGAAATCTGTTTTAATAGTGGACCAAAAGGCAACTGGATAGCAAAAACTGCATTTTTACACACATCACATTCCTGCCAATGTGGAATAAGTAATGCAATAAAAATAAGAGCATCCAATGTTGCATGGATTTGGGCTAAGCTAATATAATTTTCAGTAGAGGCAAGAAGAATCTATCCAGAAATACCCTGACAGATATACTACAGCTCCAAGGTTTACAGTTCCTTAAAAGTGAAGAATTATATAAAGTCAACATAATGACTTTTCCAAAGTTAGGAAGCCTCTCAGTCTTTCAAATATGAGGTAACACTAAACACGTAGCTGGCATTTTTAAGTCTCTGCTCAATTAGTTGCATGGTAACATCTTTATGTTAACTATTCCATAATTTTATCTGTTAACAGAGGCATATCACATAAAATAGGTACTCAAAATGTAGAAAGGGTATATAAGCTTCTATGACATGGTGTACTCAGAAGAGCCTGTATTTTCAAAGACATAGGAGGCAAAGAACCGCTTTTAGATAGGCAGGAGTACAGACAAGAGAAGTGTTAATGCCCAGGAAAGAAAACACTATTCATTCACTTTTCCCTTTCCAGCAAATTTCAGTAATTTTTCCTTTTTCAGAAACACTGCAGATTCCATAGAACACTAGGGGGAAGGCATGACTGAGCTGTTCTGCTAGATACCGGCTCACCAAGAGGTCTCGGGGGGAGAAAAGGAATAGTGTTGTTCAGTGATACACTTGTTGGATAAGTACACTTTGATGTCTGTAAACACAGTCAACCTTTCATTTGATTTGACCCTTTCAGCTGATAACGTAGCTTCTACAGGTGTCCAGTCTGCAGGAATACAAAGGTATTCTCACTGAGACAAGTATCTCTGACAGGAACACTCTGAAAACAGAGATACTCCTTGCTTCCATGCACAGAAACTTGCACTGCAAGGAACTGAAAGCATGCAATCATTGAATTTTTTCTGACGGGAAATAGGCAATATGCCAATACCATACTGCAGAAGTCATGTCAAACCAGAAGTACCAAAACCATAGAAGAATGAAATGGTATCACCCTCCCCAAGTATCAACCACTCCCTCTTATAAGCTAACTCTGGGTAACAGGGTACAAGACGAGATTATGAAGAAGGAAGGGAAACTGGAAAACATCTAAAACAAGAGGAAAATTCAAAACTGTATGAAATACAAGTGGGCGGGGAGCACTAAGCTATAATTACTTCCCTTCAACAGCATCCTCCAACAGCTGTATCTTACAAGAAGAAAAGATAATTCTGAAAACAAGCAAACTAAACCAACACACAGAACTGAACCATTAAGTGTACCTATTACAAATTGGTAGACCTATGAAGACTATTCAAATGAATAGCATATTTAATTTGGTATTTTAATGGTATAACTTGTTTGGATTGTTATATGGTGACAGATGATGAAATGGTGATAGCTACTTGCTAAATTTGTCCTACAAAAATAAAGAAAGAAAAAACACCCATAACTGGAGTTACATATTTAAATTACCCAGGCTACTGATACTGGAAATGCCTCTAAATGAGATTGCCATGGAGGCTTTAGTTAATGACACATGTGAAACTATCCATTTTTATAATAAATCTCTCCATATTTCATTTCTATGTCTGATTAGAAAACACCAAAGTGGAATTTCTTGTTTATATTTTGCTGAATTAAAACACAGAATAAGAGTAGATGCATATTCACATCAGTAATAACAACATTTTGAGTGGTTATTAAACCATTTCCAAGAAAAGCAGCTGTCCAACTGCTTGACTTTATTGATTCCATTTTTGTTGTCTCTTCCGTAAATTCAGTATTAAGAAAAGCAAAAAATAAACAAAAAAGGTGCCATCAAAACAAAGCAAAGGTAATTATGCAAGATTCCCCTTTTTTGTATGTCCACTTTGTTCTTCGGTGGAAAAATGAAAACAACAGACTATTATTAAAGTAACAGCTACACTGAGAAATTTCAAGGGCTAAAAAGGAGGCACATTAAGAAATATTTTCCTTCTAAAAAAAAAAGCATTAAGTACCACATTATGAAAGACTTCAAGAAGCATTATCTACCTGGTACTCTTTGACACCTTCACCAGAAAAGCAGCCCACAGCATAGCTAAAGAACGAATGTGAATTACAGAACCATACAGGGAGCCAGACTTTATGTCAGCCTCTCCTGCAGTCACAAATATAGGGGGTTGCAGCCTTGAATAGATATTCCACTACTTTTACTGCTTCCCATAAGCCTGTTGGACTGAAACAGGTGCACGGAGCGAGCAGAAACTTGAAGCTTTCACAAGAAACACCTGTGAGTAAATTATTCTCCCATAGCATTCAGTAGAAACAATGTGTATGTCCAGAGAACATCAGCCATATTTGAAAGTCATCAAAAGTGTGAATTTTTCTAGTAAAAGTTAGAAAAATACTAACCAATTCTTAGAAATCTCTGCTCAAAAGGGAAACAAACTGATCATAAATGTATTTTAACATATTTGTCCAAACTGAACAATAACTAACTGGTTGAAAATACATCTTTGAAAAATGCAGAGTATTAAAATTACCTAAATTAGACTAGAAGCAGAATACTGACTTCAGAAGGTAATTCAACCTGGATATTAAAACACTGGGTTTTTCTTTTGCCCTTGCAATTTTGTACATAGCTGCAATCCAAAACAATAACCCTAAAGGAATTAAAAAGGAGGCATTCACATCAAGAAAGTTGCTCAAGAGAAAGTCTACAGGTTGTTCTTTAATGCGAATTGTTGGTAGTGCACAAAGCAGTAGCTTCTTTACTACATGACCCCTTTTTATCTTGATAAATTCCAAAGAGAAACCAAATTGGGCTTCCCCAAACACTGTTGAAAGACATTTGCACTGCTACCAAAAGAAATTAACCTAATCCGAGCAACAGAGCTTTGTAATTGGAGTAACGGAATGCATTATGAAAATGTCAGAAAGAAGATGCAGTGTTAACAAAAACCTCAAATACCAGAGATCACTGCTGAAGCATTCTTGCTGTATACTGTGACACAGAGAGAAAAATACTGTGGGAGGAGAGGTCTCACATCAGAGCACTGTCTGAAACAGCAGACAGCAAGGTCCTACTACACAAGGCAAGGTCAATGCAACTGGAGAGTCATCTGTTTAAGAAAACATACTATTATTAGATGCAAGTTATGCAGCACTTGTGCATACTAATAGAATAAAACCATTACTCCAAAAATAAATATTTTCAAATGGTAGCTTTGACTTTGCACTCAATGTTTCCACTTTTTGTGTCTCATTTAAAACATTCAGATGAGTAGCATAAAGAATACTGAAACTATCTACTTAACTTTTAATTGCATATGAAATGCTACAATTGAAAAATACAATAACTTTTTTTTTTTTAATGAGGTGGCTCCACTGAAAGTGTCATAACAAATTATTAAATATTACTTACTGCTAGCAATGTAGAATAAATAGTATCCCAGAGCTGACAGCCTGTTTGAACTATTATGATATGCCTCAAACTACTGAGTAAAATATTATAGTAAATACACATTGGCCTACAGAATGCACTTCCCTGTACAAGACTCAAGCCTGAACTGTCTCCATGCTCAAAAGTTATGCCGGACTACGTAAGACATTTTGATGTAAAGAATGCAGAAGGCAGAGCCCTGGGGCATGTCATAAATTCCCCGAGGTATGCGTCTCTGTTACTTTAAATCATTCACTGAAAGAGCTGGTATTACCTGCGGCACTATCATTTCACACTTGATAAACTGGAGAAATAGACTGTGTTCCGGAAGAAGAATAATTCCTTCTAGATTTTGTAGTTTAACAGTTTTTGGTAACTGATAGTACATCTAGCTTTTGCTGAAATGTGCTAGATTATTTATGAATGACTGGGCAGCTGAGAGTATTGTGTATGGCCTAGTTTAAAACCAGTGAAGTAAGTCTTGCACAGAGATGTTAGCATGAAAGTATATGAAACTAACAAGGCTCAGACTTTGATCCCACAGTGACATATTGACAAATTAACTTCATTATTTCACATAAGATCAAAATTCTGTGCCTCAAAGCCAGGAGAATATTAGAGAGTTCTCAGTATAGGAAATGCAAAGAAAAACTGTCACCACTTTATCCTCAGCTCTTAAACACAAGTCTCATTTCAGTAGATGAGTGTTTTGCTAAAAATAAAAAAATAAAAAATAAAAATCAAAGAGTGAAATATGACCAATATCTGGCAGAACCATGACTATGGAAACCTCACCCACAAGCAGACATATGTATAGGTTTGCCAAGACAAATAAAGCAGTATGCAGAGTAAGCTGGACTGCTCTCATAGAATATGTACTCAGTCATGTACGCACTCGAGTACACGTGCAACAGCTCTCTTTTAAATGGGATTAAGAAGGCTTTTTGAACTAACCTAAGGAAAAATGAGGATTTTAGGTTAGCATGCTAATAGCTTTCTACAACAGAACCATAATGAAAAGTATTATTCAAAAATTAATCAGATTGCATACTAAAGGTACAGACAGATGTTAACCTGCTGTCTGCATAACCAAATGATGGCCATTACTCAAACGAAACCATCAATGGCTGCATTGTGAACAGGCATGAGAGTAAGTCTGTCCATGCTGGAGCTGCATGATTCATTTCAGTGTTTCAGTTACTGGTATTTTCAAAAAGTATATAGAAGATGTGGATTCTTGCTAATAACACTATCATTGTAATTTTTTAATGTTTAGGGTTCACAGTCATGAGCCAATATTCATTTTGTGGTAGGTACTGTGCAAACAGAAAACAAAGTGACAACTCTTGTGTACTGTCTTTAGTGCTTTAAAAGAAGAAAAAAAGAAATGCTTTTGTTCATATGCACATAAATTAAGCTGGTATCTTAAAAAAACTTGGGTTTAATGTTCAATGAAAAATCCCTATGCATCGTGGACTTCTAATGAAACAGAGATTGTTTTTGCCTCCTTTAAAACTCAAGTCTTCCTTAACTAATTCTTGTTTCAAATCCAAGAACTATTGCTAAATTACAGCTGCTCTTCTTCAAAAAAAGAGGAGCTGCTAACTTGAGCTAAATGTTTCCAGCCGTTATAAATCTACCACAATCTTTCATGAACATTTACAACTGTCAGTTTTCAGTATGTGCCTTACTGGATTTCAGTGCTTTACTTTGTTTGTTGGTTTTGGTGTTTGGGTTTTTTTTCCTTATTAAATAGTTTGAACTCTGTCTTGAACACCACACTTTTATTGGTTAAGATGCTTCACATTAAATTAATGTGAATTGAGGGGACAGGAACTGCACTGTCTGGTCTGTGGTCACAAAGTCTTAAGAACAAACTTCTTACCATGTGTGAAAGAAAGAACAGTGGACTAGATTACTACCTCAATATGTCAGAACATGAATAAATTATATTTAGATGACAAAGAAAGATTTTAGTAACCCTTTGTGAATTTATGGATAGATCAGACATGGGTTTTTTATGACTTGGGCATTTCTCCCTGAAGCACATCACCTCATTTGTTTCATTGCTACCGGATTTGTTTAAGTGTTTTGCATTGTAATGAACACAAACATCAGTTGTTTGCCACTGACTTTTCACAGAGTGAGATGTCACAGATCGAAGAGGATTATCTGTAGTTGGAAAGCATGACTTCTAAAGCTACATAAAATGGTTGCCCCTGTGCATTTAGCAGTAATTGCTAAATGTCATTTTCACCATTGGCAGGTTCTCTGATCCACTTTCAAACATACAAATATATAAAACATACAGGATTTAGATATTTAGCAAACTTTTGTTACATAAATACAACAGTAAGTCAAATTCTCCTCACACAAGTGCCTTACCATGAAACATGAAATGTTTTGACTGTTCCCTTGAAGGGCTGGTCCTCTGTGGATTTCTCTAGCACTCTAACCAGCTCTTACACTTCCTTTATCAGAAGCCTAGTTCACAGCCACCTGTATAGGCTCTTCTCTGTATCACCTGTACTGGTGGCATCCCAAGAGTGTGCAGCTGAACCGGTAAGCATCGCACCCAGCCACTTTGGTCCTGATCATACAAACACTTCAGTGAAACTACTTCTGTAAGTGCTTGCAGACTTAGAGTCTTTGTAACTCAACAGCACTTCACCAAGCAGGCCAGAGAGAAGTCTGGAACTGGAAGGAATGCATTAGCCCTTCATGCCCTGGGTGCCAGGGCCTGCAACACCCGCAGACAGTGCTGAGAGACCGCAAGAGGGGCTCACCAAGTCCAAGGAAGGAGAGAGAACAACGTCCCCCCTGCTGCTTACAGACAGAGCCTCCTTCGAATGCCAGATCTCTCGGGAGCTACACCAACTCATGTCAGATTACAATTAGCCGGGCTTTAATGTAAAAATATAACAACTGTTTGTACAATCACAGCGGGTAAAAAGTGAAGAGATAAAGTGAGGGACGAATTTATGACAGTTTATAGCATGTGGGATAAGGGCAACCCTCCCCAGTTTTTTTCGATATTTGGGATTTCTTTGAACGCTCCCGGAGGATGAGGGAGCCCCGAAACAAAGGTCAGGCAGCGAGGGCACTGGAGGGCGCAGCAACTGGGGCCACCGGGTCGTGCCACATGCAGCCCAGGGCTGCGGAACACGGCCTAAAGAGGAGTCCCCGCCCGGCCCGGCAGAATTCTACGGCACCAGCGGGCAGCTTTCCACGGGCCCCGCCAGGACCCGGGGTGCCGGGGCTTTGCCACAGGGTGCCCCCGGAGGAAGCGCCAGCCTCGGGCAAGGAGCCTGTGAAAAGGGGCGGGGGTGAGCAGAGGACACACCTTTCAGCGTCTCCCACGCATCTTCTTCCTCCTTCTCGGGCCGGCCGGCGACTCCAGCAGCGGCGGGGCCTCGGCAGCGTAGCGGTCTGCAGGACGGGGCAGCCCCCGCCTCGCCAGCGCTCCACGGCCACCGCTGCCCAGGGCAGCGGAGCGACGGAGGCGCCTACCCCGGCGGGCCAGGGGCGGGGGCTGCGAGCACGCACCGCCCCACCGGGCAGGAGGGATGGAGGTGCCGCGGACCAGCGCCGGCAACTGACTCACCCGCGGAGCGAGAGCGAAACTGGGCGGGCGAGTTCCCCCGGGACCGCGCCTCCTCGGCGGCGGTGGGTGGGGAGTCGCCCCGCGAGGAGGCTGGCGAGGATGGTGTCAGCACAGGAGACCGGCGGGACTCAGCCGGCCCGCCGCAGGCAGCTTATCCTCGCCCTGCCGCGCGGCAGCACCACGCTCGCTCAAGCACCGTTGGCAGCCCCTCCGCGAACGAGGCGCTCGCCCCACGCCGAGGTGGGTGCTCGCCCCGCAGACACGTCTCGTCAAGGTTCGCGACCCCCGCCGCTCCAGGCGGTATTTGAACTACTACACGTCCTACGAGTTTGGCGGGTAGCCCTCCCAGCAGGGATGCCCCCTGAATACCACAAATTCAACTGCTTCCCCCCCTCGGTACGTGCATCTGACTGCTCATAAGAGAGGAGGTGTCTCCCGCAAAACGAATCCCCGAAGGCAAAGCGCACACCCCGGTCCCGTCCCGCCGCAGGTCGCACGCGCTCTCCCCCCCATCCCCCCCATCCCGGCGAGCAGCCGCCAGCTGGAGCTGCTGGCGGAAGATCGTCTTCCTACCTCCCTCCAACGAGCAGCGCTGCCCGAGCGCCCCAGATCCGCGCCTCCACTCCGCCAAGTAACGGCGCCGTCCCCCGCAGCGGGAGCCGGTCCAGCGCCATCGCCGTCGCCGTGAGCGCCCGCCGAGCTAGGGCCGGGGCGGGGGCGGGACGGGCCGCGGCTGCCTCACCGCATAGGAATGTCGGCGCGCCCCCCGTGCGCCCCTCCGGCGCTCCGCGCCCCCCGCGCGCGTCCGCACAGGGGCAGCAACGGCGGAGCCCAAGGTGTTGGTTTTGCACCGCCGCGCGCTGCGGAGCGCGGGCCGCGGAAACCCCGAGTCGATGGGGAGCGGGGGGAGAAGCGTGGCGGACAACCCCTGCCCCGGGTCCGCTGCCAGCCATTATCTGCAAAGGGAGAGAGGAGCCTCCCCGGGGGAGGGGAGGGGAAGCGCTTGCTCTCTTCCCTGGGCGCTCGGGCAAAGCACGAAGCCGTGGAGCTCAGCTGTGCATCCTCGCATGCGATCATTTTCCACCCCGAATACAAGAAGAAGAGTCTCAAACTTTCACTTCAAGTGAAGCATTCTCATTTTTTAAAGAGGCGAAAGTTAGCCAAAGATAACGCGGGTTTATTTAGGACGCTTCTATGCGTAGGGCACCGATTCTCATAACTAAGGTATGCTGAGACTGTGTCCTGGCACAGGGCTGTAAAAGCTAATTTACTTCATTCTCTTCCAAGGTAAGGAATTCATCATACCGTTTCCTAAGGGAAGAGAAAAATCAAACGCTTGTAAGTCACATTTATTACTATACTACTCTCCTAACTCAGCAAACACTCAACAGCTCATCGCAGTAACTGTCTTGTGAAGGTAATAAAATAGTGTCGATTCCCTGTACACAGTAATCACAGCGGAGAAAGTCGATTAGCAGTTCAACGAATACAAAAACAAAGTCAGTTAAGTTACCCACTGAAAGTTTACATAAATTGTGTATTTTCAAAATATTTCTATTTTAGGGTGGGTTTTTCCTTCAACAAATTAGGTCAAGTACAGTGTTACGTATTTATTCACTTACTACTTCCTGGTTTTACATTTATTATCTGCTCTCAGTGGCTTACAAGTTCTGATTATTAGAATAGCAAGAGAAAATATATCCACTATATTAAAGCACCTTTTCTAGCAGTGTAACATCAAAGTTACTTATTGCTTAGGAGACATAAGACATAGCCAGTCTGAACTAATTCAGTTAAATAACTCAGTATTGATCACTTTATACTGAAATACAGTACATACTGGATAAAATCCACATCCTACAGAAAACGTCTTTGCCTCCAGATTTCATTCACTGAATATAAGCCCAAAAAAATGCCACAAGACAGTATTTTGCAAAAAGTAAAATTTGAGTAGTCAGTCTCCAATTCATGTTCTGTCTGATCTGTATCTTTTTCAGTACTTCCATATATTCATATACTAAATATTGAGCAAAATTCATTCAATTAATAATACTTCAGTGTACTTTACATTTTGTTAGTGTCAGAGGCACAGTAACTACTTCATAACAAATCAGGTAACAGGTTTTCAGCACTACAATAGTGACAATGAGTTAATCCTCAAAATGCACAGGCAACAGGAACCTTTCAGTGGAAGCTTTTCCCAGTTTCTCTCTGCTTTTCCAGTTTTAGAGAGTGCAGGAAAGTTCTTATCACATTATTCCAGTGGAAAATATAGATATTTTCCTTCACAATGTGTTCACACTTCATTTTTTTTTCAGTTTATACTTTTCAGTCATTTCAACAATAAAAGTTAACCCTGTATGGAAAAGAAAGTGATACATTTTATAGAATGGAAAATCTGAAGAAACCACTATATCCTTGGCTCACTAAGACATCTGTCTAACTACAGGCATTTATCTGTGGGACAACTTAGCGTACCAGGGGTCAATAACATGCCCAAGCCATTTCTTACAAGAATCTCTTCCAGAGATACAGATCCTTACCTGTAAATTGAAGACTTCCATGTTCCCTCAGGACACTGGAAGATTATTTACTAACAATAAGATTTTAAAACATTGTGAGGATGGAAGATATAAAAAAAAATTACAACAATGTGAAAGTTCTAAGACACGATGGTGACAGGTGCTCTCTATAAAATGATTAGATGTTGGTTTCCTCCAGGATGACATTCACTTCTCTGAATACTGTAGGAAAGAAGAAATGACCAGGATTAAAAAACTGCAGGAGTGTTAACATAGCTGCCCTCTTCCTAAATGTATTTATGCAACTGATAGTTCAGAAATTGCATCCCTGAAAAGCACTGCAGGCTGAGAAAAATTTAAATGTTAAGGAATAATGTACCTAGATATATCTAACAAGTAAGTTACTACTAAATATTTTAATGTGATTTCCTTCTTTAAAAACAAGTGAGAAATTACATGCAGATCATGAAAAGATGAAATTACATCCCAGTTATACAATTACAGTTAAGACAAGCTGTCTTCTTTCCCTCCCAGCAGCAGTACATGATTCTCCAAGATGCTGGAAGCACCTCATTTGTTTGGTGACAAAAATGGAAAGCTACTTGTTAGACTAGCTACCTGGATAACCTGTTTGCCTCTGTTACTGAAAGATGTATTGGGTTTGTTCCTCTCTTCCTCATACAACAAAGATAACTCCCCTCAAAAAACTGACCACTGACCTTTTTTCAAAACTAAGTTGTTCCTGAGGTGGGAGAAGTCTGCAGGCACTCATTAGTATCCAGGACTCCACTTTCTCCATAGGGGACTCCCATGCCCAAGTTTTGCAGAAGCCAATTTTGAGCTGCTTGATGACCTCAGAACTAGACAGATGAAGAAAGTATTTTTTTCTGCACTGGAATTGACTCATGGGTCATGTTTTCTTTTTAGCGTTCTCACCCAAGCAGAAAGTGCTTTGAGAATGCTTCCATTTTCTTTTCTCTCTCATTGTACATCGGTGTCCACCATGTTTTCATGAGAATTAACTGCTAATCATCACACTGTACCCTACTCCATCAGCCTTGACTATAGAGAAAGACAACGCATCCAGCTCAGATTTACCATACTGTTAGATTCACTAGCAACACAAAGTTAGCATACAAGCTCAAGGTGGAGACCAGATATGTAGTTTCACTAATCTAGGATTCTACATACAGTATTTATAAATGGAGAAAAATATAGGACCTTCAGAAAATATCTGTGTCTTTTAGCTCTTACCAGCTAGCAGTCTTCTACCAACCATGTATTTTGGAGTTTGGGTTACAAAACTGATTTAGAGATGAACTTCAAAGTGATGCATAAATATTAAATACTGCACATTCCTGCAAGATGGTATGATTCACATTATACAGATGGGGAAACTAAAGCAATGTGAGTTTACTTGGGCAGTTTTCCCAACATCAGGAAGAAAAAGTAGCTACAGAGGTAGGATCAGTACTAAAAAATACCTGGCCTTTTTTCCATGTTCCGTTTGAAATTTACAGCATTTGCCAAAATCCCGCAGTATAATGTATAAAGGAATATTTTGTCATTAATTGTGGTATTCTATAGCAATATTTTCAAAACATTTATTTTTTAAATTACATAAACATAAAACACTCAAAATATTATTTTAATTTTTTAAAAATAGACAAAAGGTTTTTCCTTGGGCTTTGCTCCAAAATTCACCCTTCAGCTAGGTCTTAAGAAAAGCATGCACACTTCCATACATGCAAACAGAAATTCTAAAGGAAAATTAGATACACATGAAAACAAGGACTGTGTTTTCTTAACTGCTCTCTGGTTTCAGTACAAAAAAATTTTCATCGATTTACAAATGGATAGCAATTTTTCGTGTAAAGGAGCACAAAGGCCTTACCTGCAATTAATTCTTCCCATCCATTACAGCAGTTATAATTCTACACAAGTACAGCCCGTGGACACAGGGTAGCAACTGCTCTGGCAGGGCACCTCAGCTCTCTCTATAAAGCACAATTCTATTTCAAACATAAGGTGATTTCTGCCCTATGAGAAGATTTTTTTTTACAGAAAGACAGTTTCAGTCAAGACAATTATTATTTTAGTAAAAGCCCAACTTGGAGACTATTATATTATGATTGCTAGAGAAATAATCAAACCCTGTACAAATTCTGTACCGATTCAAAATGCTAAGCTTATGGAAGACAAGCTACTTGAATTTCAGAAATTGTTTTTAATTTATTAACTCTGGACTGGAGGTTTCCTATCAAGCCTGCTATTCTATGAATGTCCCATGGACTTTGTAACTATATGAAAGATTTAATGTCATTTTACATGACATGAAGTCTGGTTTGCCCATTTGACTATTATAAACACTGTCAGTCACGAATGCAGTTCTGAAAGTCTAATGAACATGCTTGAAGACTGTTAGATACTTAAATCAGGAATAAAAAAGTAAACTAGATAAAATAAATAACTGTCTGAAAGGACTAATAAGCTGTAACACTTCATTTAGAGTTTTGGAATTGACGTCAGATGCTCAACTTTCAAATCATTAGTAAAGTCATTTTACAGTTAGTCTCTGGAAGGGATACCAAAGGCTTTGGAGTAAGCTTAAAAAAAAGCCACTTTTTTTTTTCCCCCCCTTAAATATTTCTAATTTAGAACATTTCTGATAAGAATAATTAAAGACAATAGCTGCAGAATCACTTTTTTTGGCTGTGCATGTTTGGGTCTGACAAATTTTGTATTTCATTGGAGTAACTCCTGACATAGATCAAATTAAAGGAAGCCTTTTATACCTCCACTGTATAAACATCGTGTAACTTAGCTGTATTTTTGGTATCAGGTTTTGCTACACCATTATTTCATTACTTTTTTTTTTTTTAAAGTTAGAGACTGTATTAGAATACAGGCCTTAAAAACACTGGAGCAATAACTCCTGTTTACTTCATATTACAGTTCAAGCACAATGGGAGTCAAACAAAGTATTAATACTAGTAATTGAATTAAGTTAATAAAATGA
>JANHGN010014071.1:8763-25936 GCA_024605025.1 Megaceryle maxima
TCGGCGCTGTAAGTCCTAGGTAAGCTGGACCCTTTCCTTATCCATGTTCTCATATTCCTAACAGCAAGTTTTGGTACCAGGAGCTCTCTGGTGCTGCAAGCGGCAATGGAAATGCTGTGATCCAGAGACATGAAAATGAAGCTCTTGCTCTTAGATACTGACACAAGAGAGAGAATTGCTGACCCAAGACAGGACAGGTCTAAGATGTGTGTAGACCTACATATCTTGATCTCAGATGCATACATGAAAATATCTTGTCCCTCATTAGAGATGAAACTGAAGCAAAGTTTTATCCCTAGCAAGTTGAAAAGGTAGAGTAGCTGGGAATTGAACTCTGGTCCTGGTTTCAAAACGTGTTATTTTGACCAAAGACCCTTTCAGTTGCTGATCCAAAATGTGCAGTTTGGTTTTTCATTGGTTTGGACTTTTTTTTTACCTTGAACTTCCTCCAGAGTAGCATAAGGTAGATTCAAGAAAACATCTCATGTGGACATACTCTCACAGAATTAGTATTGGTAGAAATATCTACTTGTGCGTGCTCTGACCAAAGTAATCTTTCTGTACCAAGCACCTTAAATCTTTGCAATCCTCAAGAGTCTCAGTGTCTGCAGGACTGCTGGTGGCTCACAAACTCTGGAGGAGCAGCAGATGTGTTTTGTCCCCGCACTGAGGTTTTCCCTGCTCCCATCACTGCTGGCCTCCCTCTGTGAACCCATGAGGCTCTTAGTCTTCTTCTTGACTCCCAGTGCTGTCTCTTTTCCTTACTGGGAGAGGGACTCACAGGGACTTAACAGCCCTTCAAATAATAAATATAGCTTTGTTCTGTTTTTCCAAGCTGGGCATGGCATCGGTTGCTAAGAAAGATTATTTAAGCTACATTTTTCTTTCAAAAGTAAAAGGTTTGGATTAAGTGGTGGCAGTATTCTGGCTAATTTAATTTACTGTTTAATGTTCAGAGTCCTTTACTAATATCGCTACCTCACAATATCCTTCAAAGCCTGGGAGTCTGCTATTCCCATTTTACAGCAGAGGAAACAGATGCAAAGAAAGACCTGCCCAAATGCAGGCAGCAATTGCAATCTGGATTAGAGTGAAAATGTCCCTGAAAGCTAGTTCCAGTCTCCAGGGAGACATCAGTGGGCAGCGCAAGCTGGGAAACTCAAGGGGATGTAGCGTGGGACCAAAAATAAGAGGCATGTAGGATCTAAAATGCCTAAGGTGTTCTGGCCAAGCAAGAAACAAGGCTCAGCAGTTCATGTCATCACAGGAGAGGGCAGAAACATGGGGACTGTATTCCTTAGCTCCGTAGAGGACGAAAGCAGCGTGCTGGCAGACTGTACAAGAAATGTGTTGTGAAGTGTGCAAGCAGCTGTGAGCAAGACAATATGGATGGTAAAGCACCATCTGAGACCCCATATTCAGCTTTGCACAAAGAGGGAGCTAAACTCAGCCCCCTGGAATCTGTTTGCCCATGGTTTGAATTTATCTCTTTCTTGTTTGAATTACTCTGAGCATAAAGAGACCACAGGTTGTCCCATCCAAGAGCTAAAATCGCCTTCTCTCTGCTTGCTTTCAGCCCCAGAGTCTCTGGTCATCATTTGCAGGGCCTTCCTTTGACTTTTCCCATGCCAGTACCTCTTCCCTAGGCACTACATGACCTGCTGAACCTTCCCCACTTTCTTGCCCGTGTACAAAATTTTTCTCAATGAGTATTCATCTTCTCATACACTGAAGGCAAGATATTCTTCTCTCATCCTCAGGCTTGTGTATAAGGTTCACACAAGTCTTTATTCTTCCATCTAGCAGACTTCAAGATTGGCATTTCAAGGAATGGGAAGAGAACCTATAGCTTGTCATAGAACATTCTTATCTGTCCCTCAACCAGCCTGTCTCCTTTTCCTCTAATAATCAACTTGTTCTCTTTGGCAAACCAGCAAGGTTGCACTCACTTATATCTACTATAACTCTTTACAGAACAAGCACAATCTGTCACCTTACACAGGACTAGTAGAGTCCCGCTCCTTAGTTAAGCATAACTCCATATATTTACTCGTGAAGTATTTGTTTCCAGACATTGAAAAGTCTGCATCAGTTGTGCCATGAAATCAGCATTTATTAATACTGCTTGTAGTAGGTCCCATCCATTGAGCAATGAGAGCACATCACACAGCTTGCAAGTTAATTCTTGTACTGGAGGACACTACAGTTTCAGGTAGTCTTTCCTGTTTATTGTCACAAACTTCATCTGGTCATCTTCTTCCGCTTCTGTTCTCTCCTGCCCATTCCTGGTGATTTTCAAGGTGGTGATCTTCTTGCCTGATGACTTCAGTAGTGGTTAACACTGAACTGGCAGTGTGTGGCCCAGCTGTGTCCTCAGCAGAGGGGGAGGTGGGCCACTCACTGGGGCTGAATTAATTTCATTGTGTAAATGGCTTCATAAAGTTAGAAAACAGGCTGGAGTGTTTTTCTCTTCCACTTGTCCTATGTCAGTTTGCAGCATTGTTTCTGATGTTGTCAAAGGGGTCTCAGAAAAAATGTAGATAGGGATCCATCCATATCAGGATGACATTTTAGCGCCGTTTGTGGTGAGATTTCTTAACTTTTTTTTCAGTCCAAGAACTTTGTAATAATCCACCACCTCAAAGGAAATGCGGGACGTTTGGAAGATGCCTGGTACCTCTCTCCCACCAAGGATGTGAAGACCAGAGATGACCACCTTGCAGAGCCTCTTGGACACCTAATGCTGTGCTCCTCAGGGGTGGGTAGATGCTCAGTTCATCCTTTGATCTGCTATGTCCTTTTGCACAAGGCCACACAATGCTGTTTGACCATATCCTCTCTTTTTAAGTTTATTGTTCACAAATCATGAGATTGTGACCTTGGCGGGGCTCAGCCAATCATTGTTCAGTTGACCTGACTTCATTCTAGGGCAGAGTTGGTTGTCACTGGCCTTATGATTTTAAACATAGATTGCACATGAGATGTTGCATTTGCCCAGTGTAGCTGGGGTGTCACAGCTATGACATATGACTTGTCAGATTCTTTTTGGCCTGTACCTGCCCAAAGGTGGGATTCTCAGATACTCAGTGTGGTTTCGTGTGCAGTCCTGGGAAGTGTGGTATAGTGAGGTCATATTACCCTTATGGGATATATTACCCTATAGCAGCAGCTATAGGAAAGCTGTTTGCAGTTTGGCTACTCACTGTTTGGGAAGAGTGTTGATAAATTGGAGAAGGCTAAGGGAAGAGCTATAAAATGTGATTAAGGGTTGGGAAAATATACTCTGGAGAGTGATACTCATAGAAAATGTTTTGGTGTTAAGAGGAAGTTCAATGATAGCTTCATCGTTGTCTGTAAGAAACTGCATGGGAACGGAAATTCAATGGCATAGGGGTCTTCAAGCTCCAAGACAAAGCAGTTGGAAGGGGGAGTTAGCCAAATTTAAAGGATTTGCAACATATTTTTATTTTATTATTAAGTTAATTAATCATTTTAATTCCTCCTATGGCCATTTTTAAACCTAGTGTGGGCCCTTTTCCTAAAATCTTTTTTAGATGTCCATCCTGATCTCTTATGAATTTATAGCCAAACCTAACGCTTTCAGAAGAGCTTAGCTCTCATGATGGTACCAAAATGAATGCCCAGAATGAAGCTCATTAACAACCTTAGCCTCTTTTCCACACACATTTTTTTACTACCTGTCGCAAGGTGTATGCATGTACAACAAATTCCTACCTGAGGAGCTGAACTTTGATGATCCAGTCTGGGGTTATCCTGCATCTGTTTCTGTTCCCTGGATTTGCCATTCCTGTGAGAAATCCTCACAGGGAATTGTTGCATGAGGAGGTTTCCAAGGAAGTGCCAGTAATGTGAACTTGTCTGTCTGTAACATGGTATCATAAACACCTACTAATGGCAGTATGTGTTGCAGATCACTGCCCTCATTTCCATTATCCCACACTTCGGGAAGGAATCAAGAGCTGATCAGACCAAAGAGCATATGTGCAGTGTATGAGCTGGCTGCTGTCCTAACATACATCATGCGGGTGGGGCCAAGGGGCAGCCATGTCAGTCTGTAGAAAGCCAAGTGACAGAGGAAGGAAAAAAGACAATTTTGCTGGTGTGTGTTGGATAAGGGCTTTGTTCTGCTGTTTTACTCACTGGTCAGTAGTCTGGAGGTACTTGTCATAGTCTGTCAGTAAAAATTGCTATAAGGCAGTGTCTGAAGACTGGAGATGCAGGAAGTGCAAAGCAACAAAGAGCTCATAGTCTCATGGGCTCACCTCATTGAGGAGATCTTGGCTTTTGCCTCCTTTTGCACAGAGGAGGTCTTCTTAACTACAGGGTGGTTGTGCCACATGAATTGTTTTTCTGCTGGGTATTGTTTGTAGTGTAGCAATGGCAACATTTAATCTGGGCCCAACAACAAGCTGCTGCTGCTGCTTGTTTGAACTCGGAGGGCTCTTTGTACTCCCAAAACATTCCCAACACTGAGAGGAGAGCTAAGGCCTTATGGCTCAGCCACACTGTAATACTTTGCTTGAAATCTTCACCTAGGGGACTCGTTTATTTGGGCTAGTGATTTTTTAGGAATGTCCATTGAACTTGAGGATGATCCAATCCTACCACCCACAAGCCCCTGAAAGGTGCCAACAGCTCCTAGCCACTGTGGTCCATATGCAGATGCTTGGCAGAAGTTTCAAGAGCCATTGCTGTTTCTACTCTCTGTTACCCAGAAATTAAAATGGGACATCAGAAAAGCTTGTTGGAGTGTCCCAGCCCAGTTATCTACTACAGGGAGTGGGGCTGTGCATGGAAGAAAGGAGGTGATTCTGCCTTGTGCTGTCTCTTTGCAAAGCATCTCCTCCTGTACCTGCTTTTGATGATGAGAGCCCATCTCAGACTGGCTGGCACACTGAATTATCTGTCTTGGATTTAGTACATCCTACCCATCTGAAAAGTAGGGAGTGTTTTTTTCCTGTCATCCCCAAATGGGGGACGCTCATTGCCTGTCTGTCTGCTGCTTGCAGCAGGCATCAGAGATTAGCAGCCATTCAAAAGAGGCCACTGCTGTGAGCCAAAAGGGTCTGCAGGGAAAAAAAGAAAGGGTCGAGGAAAGGCAGAGAGAAAGGGAAATGAGAGAGACAAGCACACATCAAGTAACTAGACCCAAACTAGCCCGGCAGCCCCATCCCTAGAAACCAAGGCTTTGAAATGAGAAATGTTTTTCGTATCTTAAATCTCAAGTACAAACAATAAAAACCAGCCCAGACTGTGTTCTTTGAAGAGAAAGTACGAGTGACCTGAACAGTGGTTATCAGCAGCGTCATTAAGATAAACCCTTAACATGATTTAAAGCATCCGAAACCGAAGGCAGCACTTTCAGATACTAACAAAATGGTCTGACATTGGGGATGAAAATCAATAGTAATCTGATGTCACTAAAAATACTCAAAAGTGTCCCATGGCTGATGGAGGTGAGATTAGTGTAAATATTTGTATTCTAATCAGTGGCACGCGAGGGCTGGAGGCGGCCTTTCTGTCTATTTAATTAATGGAGTGGCTTTTTAAAAGGATCCTAATCATATGTGATTGTATCTGCTTATCAACATTTTTGCTAATTAGATGATATGGAGGCAGTCACTCTGCTAATTCCCTCATCCAAACAGCATATCCTGCACAGATAAAGTACAGTCTCTTTTTAATAAGAAACAATCACGAGGCAGACTAACCTTAATGGTGCTTATTATCCGAGGATCTTTGGGATTTTCTCTTCTACCCACCCCCTCTTTCCTTTTCCTTCATTCACTGCTTCAGTGTGCCAGATGCATATGGTGGTCCCTGTTCCCCATCCCAGGCACCACCATGTCCAGCCTGCTCTTCCAACACAGCCAGGCATTGGGTCTGTAAGGGCAGGGGTTGCCAGCCTGGTTGGGGTGGGAAACCAAACATGAGGCACCAAGCAGCAAAATGCCCCTGGCTTTTGGTCACCCAGACCACAGGTGACCCCAGACTTGCAGCCCTGATCCCTGACCTTGCTCTTGACACCCCAACACCCTGGTCCAGAAAAGACTGAGCATCTCTGAGCTGTGAAAACTTTCTATTATTACTGATAATGATAATAATGTTTTCTTCTGTTTCAAAAGTGATCTGGGAGCAAAGGACGTCTACACAAGTGGTTTCTCACCAGCCCTGTTGATCCTGTGACAAGGCTGAGGTCCTTTTATCTAAACTAACATGAGTTGGAGACATTTGTTCCAGGTCCTTTGACTATCCAAACAAACACAAGTCACTTTTCGCTCCACCAGTCAAATTGTCATCAGATGTCTCCCTCCTGGAGCGGCCCCATCAGAGGGGAGACTGTGCTTACCCCTCAAGCCATGTTCCCAGGGAGTACAACCACGGATGGGCACATTAGGCTGACCTCCTAGGCTTCACAGGGAACTAGAAGGACCTGCCTGACTTCAGAAGAACATTGAAAAATAAATAGAAAGTTTGCCTCAGAGAATGTCTCCTCACCTCACAAAACATGAGAGCAACATCTTGATAAGGAGAACCTGTCCTGAACAGTGTAGCTGCCACCCCAAGAGCATCTGGGTGGACAAGAAGGGAGAGGGGGTAGGTGCCTGATGTTTAGTTTTGGGAGGTCAGGAGTTTGCCTGCTGTTTTTGCAGCTGTGAATGTTGAGCAGAAAAGTCTTAAATGACATAGATTCCCACCTCCATGGACAGGAGAGAGGGTTAGTGTGTTCCCTGCAATGATCCTGTATGTTGGGCTTAGCACAGAGGTTGACTGTGGGACAGGAGATGGGGTGGCTTTGAGGAGCACTGGCTGGAGACAGCTGAAGAAGGATCCAGAGAGCTGGGCCTGTATCTGAGTTTTCCAAGCTTCAGTTTAAGGTTTGAGGCTGAACCAAGGTTCAGGCAAGAATACACCAAGCTTCTAGGTGGTAGTAAGAGGTAGGAACCTCACAAAAACCGCCTTTTTTTGTGTCATGAAGCCAAAGAGGAGGCTTGGTCCTGCTTAGTGGCATCAAGGGGGTGCCTGACATGATTTTTTTACATTAGATCATGTCCCATGCCCAGGGCTAAGCCTCACTCCAGTCTTGGAAAGCCCAAACAGTGGTGTAACTTGTGTTTATGGACTCTAACTCCTTCTAAGCATAATTCAGAGCACTTTTGTTTCATTGTCTGGGTCATCTCCATGTGTCATCTGCACTATCCCCATCCAAGCATGGCTACGCTGAGGTTGTACTCAACAACACAGTTGGCCAGTCCTTCTGCTATTCCTCCTCTTTGGCATGGTTCCTGAACCTCCTTCTACACCATGCTACGCACAGGAATTAATTCAATATTGACCCCTTTCCCAGAGCAGTTTCCCGTTGTCAGTTCCATGACCGAGGGCTCGAACTTGAAAAGAGGAGGGACTTCTGGGCCAAGAATTGCATTGCAAACCGTTGAGTCCTGGGGCTTAATGAGGCACTGCTTATCAGCAGAGCATGCTTATCTGGAGCCCGCCGACGGTGTACCTGCTCCAGCCCCATCGTGAGCTAACATGTTTTACCACCCAGTTGCAGGGAGCCGGCAGCACGCGCGCGGTCAGGCAGCACGGCGCAGCTGATGCGTGGTAACTTGCGAAGCCACAGCAACTTTATCACTTCACAACATCCATACATAGCCACAGCCCTGAATCTTCTCAGGGGAAGAAAGGATGATGAGTTACTGTCCTGGGATTTTCTCTCTGTCTCCAGTCAGTGGGAAGTGGTATGTGGAGCATTCATTTAATAAACCAGAGGAGAAAAGCTGTAGATCAGCTTCTCATTATTTCAGTGCTGGCTCACGCCATCACTTGGGTTTGTGCCTGACAGTTCAGTGTGTTATTTGAGGCCACTCAAGCATTCTGCAGAAATGATGCCACCCTCTTCTGAAAGCATGAGGCTTATCCAAGCAGGGAAGGCCTGCCTCTGTTAGAAGGCTTATTAGTGCCAATTCCATCTCAATTTTAGGTCTTGGTTTGCAAAGAAGATGCCCACTTCAGAGACTAGTTCCTGTTCAGAGTGACTGCTCCAGCAGAAAACCTTCTGGAGATAGTTCTTCTGATGTGGACTTCTGAAGTAAAACAACTCTAGGTGGGTAAAAATGCACCAGTGGCACTGGTTTGCAGGGGATAGGGGGTTCTAAGTGATGTAAAACTTAGGTGAGTGTTTTGGTGATGTGCATATAGACCTGAAGGTCCCCGATTAAAAGAAGCAGCCCCCTCTCTAGAAGGTAGAAGGAACTGTAGACAACTGCTGTGTTTGTCCCCCAGTATTTGCCGGTGCATTATGCCAACATCCAAGAAGAGAGCCTGAGCAAACAAGGTAGCAAGTGGAAGACTGATCAACTAGTGATGACTCTACAGGGAGTGGAGAATGGGAGAGGAGATCCCACACTGGAGCCACCAGGAAGCATGTTCTGAGCCTGCCTATGTGCACCTCACACGTGGGGTTGCCAGAAAGAGTGGAATTTCCACATTGCCTCAGCAAAGATCTAGTCCAAGTTAATTGCTGATATTGAAAGACTGGGGAAAATAAATTGTAAATGTGATGAATTATAAGCTCATAAATTCAGTATACACCCCTGTTCTGGAGAGCTTGTGTGTGGTGCAGCCATGCTGCCTTGAGCTCATGAGTTGCCCCTGCTCCCATTGCTCAAACCCATGCTCCCCAAGGAGCCCTGCTCTGTCTCCCGAGCTGCTGCATGTGCATGTGTGCATGGATGCTTGGGAATGCACAGATACGCTGGCCGGGGATGCCGTCCTTTCTGTGCACACTGTGGTTTTGCTGCTTATGTACAGACATGATCTCTCTGCCTCTGCTTCAGCCCAGAAACCAGTGGTAGTGCTGGACTAGTAATTGCCCATATCTGGCTGTAGTGAGGGAGCAAGTTAATGTCTTGTTACTTCCCTTGAGAGGAGGGACAGTCCCCCATAGCTGGAGAGTTATTTGCATTTACCTGGGGTCCAAGTGTCCTTGCCTGTTCTGTGGTCTTACCTGTTCTTGTGTGGGTATACCATGAATTGCCTGTGTGAATGGTCACACACACGGACTCAGTCGAAACAGCATTGCCTCTGAGCTGTGGTGGAGACTGCCAGAGTCAGAATGATGGAGCTTTGGACCAATGCACAAGTGCCTCCCCCAGATTTCCACTGATTCCTGTGAGCAAAGGGCTGCAGAGAGCTTTTCAGAGGAGTGTTTAATGTGCTGGGTAAGTTTTGATGAGGTTTCTGCAGCTGGGTTGTGGCTGTCACTGAGTTTGTCCAGGACAAAGTTCCATAAATCAATTGCTTAGGTGTAAGCACTTTCGGCATTATGTGCTTTTTCCTCTTTTCCTAGGAAGATGGAAAGCTGGAAACAAGACTGCTCCAAGGATTGATTCAGCCTGTGCCAAGGATATGGCTTTTTGTCTGGAAGCCCTAACTGAAGCCAAGGCAGGGATGCAGCAGCAAGTGCCAACCTACTGTCCTACTGACAGAAGAGCTTATGGCACTGTCTGAGTAAGGAGAGCTGGGAACAAATCCTGGAGGGACACCAGAAGATGCCATGGGATGCCTTTATCCCCAGTCAAGTGGCTCAAGCACCCATCACACAGTAAGTGTGGAGGGGATAGGCTCAGTGAGTGGTTGCCACAGACCTCATGGCTCCCCATTCTTGCATAAGCTCCCAGGGGTCAGCGCGTGGGGCATGCAGTACTTTGGCTAGTTCAGGGTAAGCCCCAGCCTGCTTTTTGAAAAACAGAGCCCTGCAGCCCCCTGTGAACAGGCCCCAGTTGCAATAGCATGTGTGACTCAGTGCCAAACACTCCTTTAGGTGCCAGGGTTTGCTTTTGGGGTCTGGTACAAGGGCTGATGACAACACTTGAAAAAAATACGTGCTGACCTCTCTCGGCAAAGCCAAGTCCCTGAGCTCCTGCCACATTTCTCTGAAGAAAGTAGATCAGGCCTCCCAGACAACATTGCTCAAGTTTTCTCCTCCCCCAGGGTCCAGGCTTGAAGAAGGCAGTTTTGGCAGCATTTTGGCTGAGAGGTGGCTGCATGGCACCAGTCCCTTGGGGCAGGCTAGGTGCTGGGAGCTGTATTGAGTGTGGCTGCTGTCTGCTCATTTTGCAGACCTTTGTTTACTGAATGAACAACAGGAAAGAAGGGGATTATCTTTCTCTAAATAACTTTTAATGTCTGTAAAAACCATATTCCTGCTGTTTTGCTTTCCACTCTGAGTTGCAGTAAATGTGGTGTTGACGCCACGAGAGCATCTGGAAGTGTAGGGCTGTGTGTGCAGGTTCACAGCAGTCTGCCCATGTGTGTGGCTGGGCAGACGAGGCTCAGGGTGCATGCCCAAAGGTGGTGGTCCTGCCTGAGCAAACTCAGGAACATACTACATGTATCAGCCCAACTGTGCTGCATTTTCCTATCCTGGCTGAAGTCTACTTGGCAGTGTTTCGGTCTGACAAGACAGTCTTCCCTTGCTTCCCTCCACCCAGACCCCCAGAAACTTTGCAAATCCACCCAAAATGTCACTGTTCCTCAGCACCCCATTTGTGTGACCCACTATGCTGGGACTCAGTTCTGAATGAGGAGCAGAGAGATAACCTTTAGCAGGCAAGAGTAGATGAAAAGGAGATAAAAGAATAAGGGGGAGGAGGGAGGAGGGAAAGGAGGGAGGGTAGGAAGAATGCGGAGGTGTGTGGCTGCATGTTGTACTGTGTTTATGCATAAACAGGCATGCTTATCAATATCCAGATGTAAGCATGTGTGTGGGGTAATATCTCCTGAAACAATAGGCGCTGCTTGACTCGGGGAGTGCTGCTGGAGCCTCCCCATCAGATGCTGCTGTGTTATCAGGTTGCAGCAGGCATTCCCATCTAATCGGGGATCTGAGCCCCATGAGCTGCACCCGGGGCTTTCAAAGCCTCTCCTCCAGCTTTCAGCCCACTTGGCCTCTCTGAGGAGGGAGGGCGAGAGGGGACAAAAGGGGCTGAGCACCTCCAGAGGTGATCAACTTGTGATACCAGGCATGTCTGGCCACCCAGCTTCACACCTTGGCAGGGAAGCGGGAGCTGGTGTTGCGACCATGCTTCAGTGTGGACAGCAGTGGGGTGACCCTGAGGACCTGGACAGCCTTTGCTAGGAGGAGAGAGTCCAGACAGGGCTGCAGCAAAGCACCCACTTTGTTCAGAGTGGGGCAGATAATGTCAGAAGGGCCACACTGACCATTTTGCCCTCATCTGCACTATGATGGGTAAAAGAGCCAAGGGCCTTTTCTCTTTTGTTTTCTTCTGTGTTTTTAAGGAAGGCTCCAAAAGGAAAAAAAAAAAAAAAAAAAAAAATTATAAAACCTTCTTCTCCCAACCGCTCCCTAGCACAAAATGCAATGACCACTAATCTTACATGGCTCATAACTGCAAATAGCTCTGGAACTAATTAATTTGACAGTGCAGCGGCTGCCTGCCTTTTTCACCGAAATCAATTAAGGAAAGGCACATTTTCCCCTTCTCCTCCTTCCCCTCACCACCCCAATTTGCGTTGAGATGGAGAGGGAAGGGGGCAGCAAGGACCAGGTGCTGCTTTCCCAGGGCTCCCGGGGGGTCAGGGTGGGGATCCAAGCGCGGGAACCCAACGAAAGGGGATTAACAAAGTGGAGGGAGAGACGCTGCTGCTTCTCTACAACAGGAGCGGGGATGCTCCCCAGGGATGGGTGTCGGTGGGAAAGCTTGATTGCCACATGCAGCCACGCTGGGCCACGCTCCTCCCTCCCTCCATCCCGGCTCCCTGAAGACCCCCGTGAATTGTCATTCCTTGCCGATGCAGGGGGGGAATTGGCTGTTGTGCTCTCAGAGTATTTTTTATTCGCATGGCTAATGAGCCCCTCCAGAAGGGGCTGCAAGGGAGAGGCAGGTGGGAATTTCAGCACTGTTTGCTTGCAAAGCGAGGATAGAGGTGTGTGTTAAAAAGAAAGAGGAATTTAGGGAGGTAAATTTTGCATTTTGTGAGAGGCAGTGGCAGGAATCAGAGTGGGGTCTTGTGCACTTTTCAAGGCTTCTAGCCTTGGAGGTTTAAAACCATGGCCAGGGAGTGAAGGTGGTGAGCATGTCAGGGGGGGCTGTGGGATGAGCACATCACCATCACACCATTTCCCAAAAAATCTATCAAGAACGGGACCCCCTTCTATGCTGCTGCTGCTTCTGACTCCACTTCCAGGTAGAAATGAGAGCCCAGTCTGAGGGAAATGGATTGTGTAATGGCAGGGCTCTGTGAGGATGCAGGTCCCCAAAACCACCTTTTTCAGGGAATGGGAGACAGCTGTTCTCAGTTCATGCTATTGAGACACCTGACCAAGCTGGGTAAAACCTCCTGAGCATTATTTCTGTAAATGCCTCCATTTGGTCTGTATCGCCTCCTTCAATCTCTATTGAAATGCCCTTCTATTAATAAATAACTCCATTCTCCATTACCCCAACTCCATAGCTCACGTTGAAGTAACTGGGAATTTGGGTTTGGTTTTTATAGACATTAGAAACAGATTTTATCTTTATTAAGGGCTCTCTCTCCACCTCCCCAACCTTTGCTCCATTGAACTGAGTAGAGCAGCGGCTGGAGTGGAGGAAGGAGGTGTCCCTGGGCTGAGATCAGCACAGGCAGAGGAATGAGAACCTCTCCCTGGTTTTGGCCAGGGCAAAAGGGCTTTAAAAGGGCCAGATTCCTCTCTGAGCATTGGTGACATGTGAGTATATCTCCATGGTATGATATAAAGCACTTGAGAAAGCAAGAGAAATTTTGAATGAAGAATATTTAAGAAATTGTGTATCTGAAAGGTTTCGTTCCCAAGGGTTTGTTCATTTATTCTTCATGGGGGTAGTTAGCTGGTTTGGGAAATACCTATAAGGAAACCTCCACGAATGCAGTCATCATGCTGAGCCACAGCATGAATGTGGGGAAGATTTTCTTTTCTTAAACTGTGGATTACAAACATTCCTTGGAAAATACTTGAGTTTTGAAGTGCATTGGTTGGTCATGATGGGTCAAGGAAGTTACAGGGCAGCATTTTTATCCCTGGGTTGGACAGCAGCATGATTTCTGGCAGCGAAATCAGTGCATGTAAATGGGAATTGTGGTTTCTATGAACACTATCATATATGGATTGGAAGCTGATTTTCCAAGAGTAGTCATGCCAGGAAAACTTGTGTTCTCACATAGCCCCAGGCAGCAAACATAAGTGACACAAACATGGTTAGGGTGAGTTCATTTACAACTGTGACTGTTCAAAAAGTATTTCTAAAATTTGCCTTCCCTGCTGTTCCTCCTCTGTCCTCCCTTCCTCCTCCCCTTCCAGCTATGCCGGAGTGAGCTGCTAGGTTTGGTATCCAGCCTTACACGATGGCCGGTGCTGGGCTGGGCACTGCGGCCGGCATGCACCTGGGCGCAGGTAAGGCTCCAGCTGGGTGGGGACTGGATTCCTTCCCAGCCCCTCTCGGCAAACAGCTCCTGCCCTGGAGCCCTGCGTTCCTCTACCCTTATCTCCCCGCACAAGGCAAAGCTATAAATGTTATTGGCCATGAAGTTATTCATCCCCTTCAAAGTTACGCATATGCAAAATAGGCTCTCCTGCTAGAAATGGGAGCCTTCTTACCAAAAGTAAATGTTTTTAAAAAAAAAAAAAAAATTAATACCAATCTCTAAGGAAGAAGTTCATTAACATATAGAGATGTTAATAGCTGGATCTGTGTAGACATAATTATGTATGTTACCACAAGTAAATAACCACAGCATTTCTTACAAGGTGAATGTACTCTTGTTCTAGGGGTGACTAAACTGAGGTGGAGAGCAATGGCCAGGTTGGTCCATACAGTTGGCTGTGGGGAGAATAAGAAGTAACATATGGGAGCTTGAGCTGAGACACAGGTCCTGCCTTCACTACAGGCACAACTGAGCCCCCCCTTGGCCCCTCGCCATCTCTGTCCTAAGGATGTGACACCAGGTCCTGCCCCTGCAGTGGCCTCCAACCCAGCTAGATGTGGTGATGCTTCTACCATAGCAGCACATGGCAGTGGGGGCTGTCAGCAGAGGTCAGACTTTCAAAGCTCAGAAGTCCCTATTGCTGCCTTCTGGGAGTTTATAAAATTCATTCTGGTTCATACCTGCTGTTGTTTTAAACCCATTCCTTTCTGAGGAATGACTCAGCTCAAGAAAGAGAACAGGTTTGTTTAGATTTTTTTTTTTTTACTAACCAGGAGAGTCCAATGATATATAAAGGCATGGGAGATCATTACATCTCTCTGACCTCTGAAGCTGGAAGAAGCTGTTCCTTCATTTATGGCACATCTCCTGTTTTATTAGGCTCATGCACAATGTACACTTGCCTGTATCAGCCATCCCATTTTCCCCCCATGCTGTCTGTTGATGGCTCAGACCAAGACCGTTGAAATGATTCAAGCCAGCTGAGCCTGGAAACCTCTGGATGATCCAGACAGCAGTTTCCAATCTCTCTGTCCATCCCTTTCCCCTCTACCCCCGCAGGGCAGCTCTCTGTGGAAGGTGGTGGTGCTTGGGCAAAGTGATGTAGGATGGGGCTTTTGGGGGAAGCGAAGGCTAGACTCCATCCAGCTTCTGTCCTGCATTTCAACTTCCGCAGCCCGACATCAGACATGTCGCTGCAGCCTGAGCCCCCACAGGCCTGATGGAGGAGCAAAAAAAGAGGGCTGGAGGCAGCAGATCCTAATCTTTATTAAATAAGAACAAAGCTTATGCTGGCTAATGAGAAAAACAAACCGATGAAAGATCTGTCAAGCTCCTCAGAAGGACACAAAGAAATTCTCTCTGAACAAGAGCATGCTAAAAATATTCCTGAGTATTTATTTTGCTGGCAGTGGCTTCACAGGCTCCAGATATGATGCCGCCTCTTTGGGGATTGGTATGGCCATCGCAGCGATTTCAGAGAAGGGTGCTCCAAACTCTGCATGATGCCCAGAGCCACGGCAGAAACAGCCCCACATCCAAGATGTGAGAGCACAAATTGCCACAGCGCTGTGACATGACAGACAGCCCCTGTACATCTCTGTTTCTCTAAGGACAGAACAGTACTTTACCACCAGTTTAGGTCCACCATCCTGTTTGGAGCCAGTTTGTAGGAACCAGAGATGCTGCAGGTGGTTTTCTCCAGTTTCATCCCTTTTCTTGATGGGGTCCCTGCCCATGGAGTGCCAGGCTGCTGTCACTAAGGCCTGCACTGATGCTGCGCATCCTCTGCATCGCAACAGGGACGACTGACAGAAAACTGGGAGTACTGCTGCTCTCATCCAGTTTGAGCCCACACTGTTGCCCTAAAACATCTCCACAATCTGCCGCGCCTTGCCAGCTCCTGATCTCCTCCCTGCAGCAAGCTACAGCCTGTGCAGCCATCACTGGCAACGATATAGGCATCGTTTGCAACCAAACCCAAAACCACATGAAGTTGCCCATGTTGCACAAGTAGCATGATGAACAAAATGTGCAGACCGTGCCTGGGGAAAGCAGTCAGGCCAGGAAGTGTTTTGGGAGGTCATGATCAGGCTGGTGCAGACTGTGGAACCCAGCAGGGGTTTGCAGACATCGGGCCATCCCTGTTTCATTCCTCCTGTCCTTGCCACCTCCCACAGGCCCCCATGACCTCTGTCCAGTCCATTATCTTCAGAGATGGTTAGTGGGAGATGATAGCAACTGCAATGCTGGATCAGACCACCCAGAAAGGACAGGTGGGTACCTGTGGGGGCTGCTCAGAAATCACCTCCCAGCTTCACAGTTGCACACCCTCCCCCTTTCCCATACGCACTGAGCCCCAAACCTCAGCCTTAAGTGCCACTGAACATGGGGGAAAATGCTGCTTCTAAAGGCAAAAGAAACACAGAGTCAAGCCCTGCTGTTCCTCCCTGCCTTTGCTGACCATGAAACTTCAGCCTCTGCTCTTTTAATGTGCTGTGGCTGAACTTGCTGCCAGCAGGTCAAAGGAAACGTAATTTACACGGGCTTTGATGCATTTGATACAGTTTGGGGTGAAAAGGGAGAGGAGGAGGACAGGAGACAGAGGGGATAAGCAGTGGCAAGGAAGGAAGGAGGTTGCCTGTTTATATGGGAACTGGATTAGTATAAAGATGACAGAGACATTTTCTATCCAGGAGGGACTTAGTGATAACCACAGAAGCTTTTGACTGGGCCGGGAGGCTCCACATGCTCAGATCGGCATGGTGGGTAGGAGGCAGCCTGAGCATTTGTCTGCAGGCCCCTTTTTATCTCTTTCTCTAATTAGGAGATTGGCAAGGGTAGGGGGTTGTTTGTATTCTGTATTGCCTGGAGAGTCCTTTTACTGCTCAGGCAGGACCATGGGACTGTCACAGTTCCCTCCCTGTCGGCCAACTCTCATCATGACTGCAGCTCCTTAAGGCCCTCCTTAGAGCCCTTTACTAGCTGCTTCATGGAGCCTCCCTGCCCATTTTCCTGCTGGAAGGAGGTTGTAAGGCACAGAGCAGGTAAGTGAGCCCATGTGGTACCACATGTGGCTTTTCCAGAAAGAGAAACTGGAGGTACCAATTGTCCAGCCCATGCTCAGGGCATGGGGAACTCACAAACACTGAGGACAGGCTGAAATCAAGGGAGTGCAGCCCTTACCTCACCTTGCTTCTGGCCCTGCTTTTCCACAGCAAGCTGGTCCAGATCATCTCTCCAGCGCTGTCCCCACTGGTGTTGTGCACACCCCACAATACTGTAAAAAGCCCCCACCCTCTACTCTTGTTGCTCTTCTAGCAACCACCACCAGCCTTGGAGAAGTCAGGGGCCACTGTATGCCTCTTGATGTAGGTTTTTCTACAGGTACCTAAGCTGTGTTTTGGCTATAGTCTTCAGGGCAGGACTGAATTAAAAGCAGGAGCAAGCAGCTTTTTGCAAAAAGAGCCCCTCCTGATGGCAATGCTTTTGGGATACATCATGCACCTTGCTGGGCTGTCAGTGCTCAGGACAGAGTCTGATGCTTTCAAATACAGGTTGCTTCCCCTGTTTGTTTTTTAGGTTTGGTTTGGTTTTTTTTTTTTTTTTTTTGGGGGGGGGGTGGGGGGGGTTTTTTTGTTTTTTTGGTTTTTTTTTGTTTTGTTTGTTTTGTTTTTTTTTTGGG
>JANHGN010014075.1:0-22979 GCA_024605025.1 Megaceryle maxima
TTCTTATTGGAATCTGTATACAAGACAAAGTAGAATTTTAGGAGTGCAAAAAAAAAAAGTCTAATGGTTGATTAAAAAAAAAAAAAGAAATTCTGATATATTATCTATAGTACATGAAGACCATAAGCAAATGTTTGTTTCAGTGTGGTTCTGCCTTGAACTGCTTTTTGGCATGATTTATTTTTTATTTCCGATTTTACTCTTCATCCATATGTAAATTTTGCCATGTTTTACTTGCTGTACCATCCCCCCTCCCTTATTTTATTTTTCAGTGTCCATGTTTTATATATCCTGGGCTTTTTCTCTCTAGTTAATTCAGCCATCCGCTACTATTTTCTTGGCTCTGTAACTCTTGTTTCCCCCCCCTCCCCATCCTCCCCCCTGCACCCCCTGTAATTTTAAACATTCAGTTTCCTTGTAGATCAATGAAGATAAATACAACATTGATTTTGGATGAAAAAGGTAGTTGAGTGTTTGTGTGTCGTAGCCAGTGCTGTTGACTCGAGGCTAATGGTTTATTGACGGGGCTCCGGTGGCTGGGAGGAGGCAGCTGGCAGAAGGGGCTGGTGCTGGGAGAGGGATTTTATTTTGTTTGTGAATCTTTCCCGGCAGAAGGAACGTGGCCCGTAAACCGTTCCGGAGGCAATAGCTGTGGTGGTCAGGACCTGGGGAGGAGAGCAGTGCTCCCAGCTCTCCTGCCCCATGGCCCCATCGCAGGGGGCACCTCAGGCTCTGCGCCTCCTGCGCCGATCTGACCATCGGGGAAAGAAGGACGGCAAAGGAGGCGCAGGATCTGTGCAGCAGCTTGTTTGAAGGGATGGTGCTGGGCGGCGTCACTACGGGAAGGCTATCGCCTCAAGCACTGTCCTCCACGCACATTTTCATTTGCTTCCCCAGCTTTTCCCCTAGGCTGAGAGCAGACATCTGCAGGGGGATGGAAACGTGCTCCAAGCCCCCTCACACTCAGTAACTGATTTAGCAGTGGGCGACTGCGCTTTAACAGCATGTTACAGCTCCTGTTTTTAAGTTTGCATGTGACTAAATTACCAAGCGTAAAAAAATAAAATGAAATAAAATAGCAGGGTCCTTAATCTGATGAAAGGAGTCTTAAAACAAAATAGGCATTAAAAATCGGCACCTGCTCTCCCAGCTGAAACTGGAGGAACAAATAACACATGGTGGAAGTGAAAAGTGTGTTGCACTCGGCATAAAGATACTCTTAATGCTGGCTCAGGGGGATTGTAATTCTCTCCTGGTGCCATTGTCCAACAGGGCACCTTGTTTGACACCACCTCTAACACCGACCTGCATAAATGAACCTCCCTAACCTCTGTTAGAAAGAGTCCCCAGCTGCATCTTCCTGATGCAGATCAGTGCGAGCAGGGGGGTTGTCACTTCACACTTCAAGAAATACAAAAATGGACCGTACCCTTTGGAAGCATTCGGTCCATGTACGGTTTAAAAAGCGAGCATTAAATCAATGCCACGCTCCCCTGGCATTCCTGAAGGATTGCTTATTGCAGCTACACTGGTGCCAGAAGGATT
The DNA here is from genome assembly GCA_024605025.1 of Megaceryle maxima. Classification (NCBI taxonomy): domain Eukaryota; kingdom Metazoa; phylum Chordata; class Aves; order Coraciiformes; family Cerylidae; genus Megaceryle; species Megaceryle maxima. The sequence goes on from JANHGN010014075.1 coordinate 1,546, forward strand.
CATCATGACTGATGTTGTGGCAGCCTGAATATTAAAAGAAAATCAGCGTTTTGCCATTGACTGTATTAGGAGGCATTGCTCTTGCGCTTTTGGAGGGTGACCCATCAATAACACTGCACTGCAGCGGGATTCCTGCGGAATTACGCGGTGCCGAGTATCGGCCTTCTCACAAAATGGTTCATCATGATTAATGGTATTATTACCTAAACAGAGAAACTAATTAATTCAGCCTTATTCCTATAAGCCACCCCAGCTGAGCTGCCTTCTGCTAAAAAGAACTGGTGCAGAAGGACTTCCTGGGTTTTATGCATTTCTATCACCATCGAGCTTTCATTTGTTCAGTTTTTACCATTTTTGTTTTACTTCTTCCTGTCTCCCTAGAGACTTTCCTCAGTCACTGACAAAGGGTGGGATATGGCAAACAACTGAGGGTGGGAGGAAGAGGATGGGATTTGTAAGGCTCATTGCTTGCCTCAGGCAACATAGTTTTGAAAAGATGCTCAGGAAAGCATAAGGAGCGAGACCAGCGTTTGCACTCGTGTTACCTTCTGTCATAAACGTGATGCCGTGTGCCACCACGGCTCAATGGAACGAGATTTGGTGTGCATCCATTTCAGATAATGGGGGCCAGTCTTGGACTGGTCGATAAAATAGACAAACAACCAGGAGATCACGGAGTGAGGGAAAACACCAATCTGAACAGCTGTGATAAATCCTCAGATTACTTGTCAAAAATCCTGGGTTTTGACAAAAGGATCTAGTACTTCCCTTACAAGCAACCTTTATTGCCTAAAATAAGCATACAGGAATTGTCCATGTCAGCCTTTATAGATACCATAAATACATGGAGTTAGTTAATGGAGACCCAAGGCAGGTGATCAGAGGGTTGATGCAGGGGAACCCAAGGACTCCTCAGGAGCCTGAGCTGTCACCATCTGATCTGCAACACCAACATCGCCAGATCCAGGGGAGGGAAAGCACAAGAAGCCAGCTAGAGAGAAATGCAATATCCTGAGAGCTTAGGCAGGAGCAAGAGACAGCAGCTTTGCTTCTGGCAGGCGAGCAAGTGCCAGAAGGAGAGAAGAGGTAAATCAATGGTGCACAGCTCAGGCTCAAGCAGAGAAGCCCTTGGCGGTCAAAAAACAGGGTTTGCATTTTCTTCAGTTTGTATTGAGCAGAAAAAAGGAAACTTTACCTCCTTCAGGAGACTCCTTTTTGCCAAAATCTTAGGAAAACAGTTGTGTGGCAGTTTGGGGGGCGGATTTTGGTAATCGTCTTACAAGAGACCAAAATGGCACTGCCCGTTGAAACCTGGGCTTCCCCGCGCCGGGGCTTTCCCTTCACACCCCCTTACAGAGCTTTCCCCAGTGCTTCTTGGTGTCCCTCTGCACAAGCAGTTTGCTTTGGGAAGAGTCTAGCCGAGGAAATAAAGAAAAGTGGGGCTTTGGCAAACAAATCCAGCATTTGTGCTCAAACCCTGGGGAGCCGGTAGCGCAGGGCTTGGCTCAGAAACACGGGGCTTTGGGAAGAGTCTCATGGGCTCGGCTTTAAGAGGGCGTCACTGTGGGTGCGGCAGTGGCAGCCAGGGGTGCCCCCTCGTGCCCACCCGTGTCTGGCACGATGGCATCCCCCCGCTGAGGCACCAGATTAATGCTTTGTCGGGGAAAAGCCTTTCCCAGCAGCACACTGTATTATGTGAAAGTGAATAAAAAGCAGGGAGCAGGGGAGGGCTGCGATGGGCCTAAATTACAGGATACTGTTTCTGAACATAATGGAGAAAAAGAAAGACCAAATGATGTTTTGAAGTTTAACTTGGAAAATATTTTTCCAAGGCCTTTGAGGGATGTGTGTGTGAAGGAAAAGGGTCGTCTCCCCTCGTGCCAGCCCCTGCTGCTGCCGCACAGCTGGAGGCCTCCCTGGGCAGCGGCTGGGACCTCCTTGCAGGTGTCCGCACGGCAATTTCTTTGTCTTCTCACAAAAAACCTTCTGCTCCATTAAGCTTCCCTAATTGCTGCATTTATCATCAGCCATTTTCTGCTTGTTCTCTTTCTCATTCAGCGAGGACGTGTCAAAATAGAGATATAAGCGGCCATCCCTCCCGCGCCGAAGCTGTTCGGCAGGCACCGGCTGCTCAATTGGCCGTTTAGCAGAAGGTCCCTCATTACCGGCTCGACGGCGGCTGGTGTGTCACACAGATCACAGCAGCCAGGCCGCGCTGCCCGGGTGTCAGGCCCTTTGCACTGAGCCCTGATAAATAGCTGAAAGGAGAAAAAGTAGAGGACTTATTTTTTGATTCAAAACCCAACCAGCTTCATCCTTCTCCTCCAGATCCTGATGGGAATTCACACAGCCAACTGCAGCTGCCCGCAGCAGGGTGAAGCCCTTCATCTTCCTCCCAAAAGCAGTTTGAGGAGCAAAGGACTTATCAGCCACCCAAAGGAGACCAGGGCCCAGCTCACCCCCCACCGGCCTCGACCACACCGCACGTCCTTGCCAGCAGCAGGAGGAACTGTGCAAGAAACAGCTGCAGCTCAGCCAGGGCAGGGAGGTTCCTGCTGCTGTTTTTCGGAAGAGCCATCACAAGCTGCAGTTAGCTCTTCTGCAGCACTTGCTCACTGTTTTATCAAAACACTTCTGTCAATAAATATTATTATTTCAAGAAAAGAATAGACACTGAAGGAAGCGACCAGCTTTCTGTACATGCTCTGCTCCCTACGGCAGCCTCTCCTTTGCCTCCAGCACTTCCAGCCGATGGAGAGCCAGCGCCCAGCGACGCTCCCCATCCACAGCAGCAGTGGTGAGAGCATGGAGAGAAAAATGCAAAACAGGAGACGTTGTGCAAATCCAAATTCAAAGTGCTGGCCAGCGAGAAATGCAGTGGCGGGGAACGAGTTTGGGGAAGCATTTAAGTTTCATTATTCAAAGGTCCTGCTTTTCATTTTGAGTGCTGTAAAATAGCACTCAAAAAAAATTCACTCCAAAAATCCCTGAGAGTGATTTTTGAGAGAAAGGCAGTTTGTTGGAATAAGACAGGAATGAATAATGTTACCTTGAGAGGGAATGAGCCCAGCTGAGCAGCACATGGGAGCCTTGTGCTGGGTGAGACCAAGCTTCAGGGGGTCAGAATCTCTTCCACATTAGCTTAATGGTGCCAGGAGAGTAGAGATATTGAAAATTCCTTTCTTTATTGTACCATGAAGAAAGATCCTCTTCTGTCCCATGTTGCTATAGGCTTGGAAAATCCTTTCTTCCAGGTCAATGGCTCTTGAACAGAGACATAGAAACCACCATCACCTGTAAAATCCTTCCTGGGGGCTTGCTGAATTACTGTCACAGGCACAGGGCCAATGCAATGCTTTGGAAGGAACATGAAAGGATGTAAGAGTGTCTGCTTAATGGCTTGTTGAATGAAAAAGCTGGAAGAAAACTGACCTAAAGCATTTTAGGTCCACTTCTGGAATCCGTATTATTCTTTGCATTTCACCAATATGACCCGCAAGTGGAAAACCTCCTGTCTGCTTTTAAGGATGCGTTCAGCCCCTTGTGTGTAGATTCCCACAAAGCCCATTAGGATGCAGGCAGCCATACCTTGTCTATCAGCCAACAAAGGACTAGCAGAAAGAGAGAAAATACATGAGCGGATTTCCTGCCGTATCTCAGAAACAAATAGCAGTACACAGCACCATCAAGGCCACTGTGAAGATCAGCTGCCTTTTCACCCACCCAATGATGCTGATGGGTCACAGGCACTGAGGCTTCTACACCTACTGTGGAGTGATCAAAAGAAAAGGGAGAAAATTTATGTTGTTTGGTTTGGGGCTTGCTTTTAAACTAGGATGGCTCTTTTTTTGTTTGTTTGTTTGCTAATGGACATCTAAGAAACTACAGTATGTGAAAAATGACTGACAAGGGAACGTCATCTCACTGGTGGTTTGCACTAAGCCCCTTTGGACGGGGGAGGTGATAGTACCATAAAATATACTTTTATGGCTTCCATTAAAAAATAAAAAACCCAAAACCAAACACCTTAACTCTCAGCACATACAACTGATAGCCCTGACAAGGCTAAAAGCCACGCACTGCTGTCATGGGGCTGGTACAGGCTGACCATGTGTCTGCAGCGGAGAAAGCCGGGATGGGAAGCAGTGCAGATATTCAAGGAATTAATTCAGCTGGTGCGGATGGCTCTGGAGGTCACACACAGCCAGATTAGCCTTTCCAAGAGCTCAGCATTTTCTACCATGTCCTATGGAGTTTCACTGATTAGACTCTGCAGAATTTAAAGGTTAAGCCTCAGGCACGACCCAGCTACCTTCCCATCAGATACAGGATCGATACCATGCCTCTGGCCAACAAGTCAGGGCACTGGCCTGCCAATGCACATGCCTAGGGTACAGCAGAACAATGGAAGGAACCAGACACACACACACACACACACACCCCAAGCCTGGGTCTACAAAATCCACACCAGCTTATTTGGACCATTACTGATGGATGCTGTGGCAAAGATGCTATACAGTTCTTCTGCACCCTGCCTCCCATGTGTTCACTCAATGACTTCACACAGCCAGCCATGGCCAAAAATGTGCCTTTGTGAACTAATGAATTGGTTTAATTGTCTGCCAAACCTGAGAGCAGCCAAAAGTAACAAATTAAAGTTTACAATCCTGTGGTCTCATTTACAAGGGGATAATACAGCAACTGTTTATTTTGTGAGATGTTGGAGTGAGTCGGGACAAAATTACAGCCTCCATATAATATTAATAATAATCATCATCATAAAAATACTTTTAATAGGAAACACCGATGGTTGTTTTGCTCCATTAAATTGCACTATTGTTTCAGCCCGTCTGGCTGCTGACTCAGCAGGGCAGGGGGTGTTGATTCCCCGGAGGCAAAACTGGCTTCATAGCACCAACAGCTCACAGCAGCTTCACACTGCGGTGCGAGAGTTCAATAATCGCCATGGATGTAGCGTGGCAGCTTCCGCGGGAGGAGCTGCGGGGCCAGACAATGCTTTACAGGGCCATGGAAAGAGCTCCAGGGGAGGAAGGAGATGCCAGGGTGTCTGGAAGCTGCTGGGAGACTTTACGGCTGATGTCCCCAGCCTGGAGGGGACAGGCTGAGGAGGGAGGTGGGAGCAGCAGCTCTGCCGTTTCTGGAAGACGTGCAAGCTGCACCCTTTGCGAAGTCAGCACGGTGACAAGAGATGGAGGCACAGGATCAGCCTGGCATGAGCCACAGTGCTCACCAGTGGCTGTGCCACCAAAGAGGAGGAAGAGCCCAGCAGGTCCAGGGCTACACAGGGCCACACCACTGCTGCTCTGGCACGCTACCCAAGAAGAACCCGCTGACAACTCATGTCAGCTCATGGCCCGGTGGACAGGCAGCTCCATTTCTGCACCGTGGCTGGACAAGGTCACCATGCCGTGACTCTGCTAGGGCAGGAGAAGGAGCCTCCCCGGCTGGGGACGACTGTGAGACCAGCGCTGCGGTGCTGGCCCGTGTTCAAATGCCACAAGCCAGTGACCAAGCAAAGCGGGTGGCAATGTCTGTGCCGAGCACAATTTCAGATTGTCAGCCTATTTGAGTCACTGCACCAGAAGACTCAACTGCAACTTCTCTCGTGCACAGGCTGCCCAGTACTGGGGTTCCCTGGGGCACTGGCACCCCATTCCCTTTAGCCACGGGCTCCAGAGAGGTGTGGGTTTGCAAGAGTGGCTTTGGGATGAGAGAGGGTCCTAAATATGGGAAAACTGCGCTAACCGACTATTTTTTCTGAAAAGTAGATGAGGCCCATAGGAAGCTCAGCAGCTGGGCGAACGGCTGCGTCGCCAAAGGCAGCTGAACAGGAATGGGGGGAAAACAAATAAATACGTCCATACATCCCCATGAAATGAATCTCTCCCCATTCAGCCATTTCCCTTTATTTCTTCCTTTTAGAAGCAAGGTTATCGGGGCTAACATCACATCCAAACATTTCAGCACTAGCATTATACGGGATGCTCCAAGGTCAGCGCCTGCAGCTGTAAACTCATTAGTCTTGTCTTTTGTGAGAGAAGAAAGCCTCTTCATTCCTCTCTCACCCCCTTCCCCCCTAATTAAAATTAAAGCATTTCCTGGCCAAAAGTCATTTCTGCATTCATTCATCTCAATTCTTTTCTGTTTGGATAAACCACCCTCTGGTACTCCGAGGGTGTTATGTATACAAACTATAAACTCTTAATGGTCCTGCAGTGTGTTATGACTGGCCTAAAGAGCTAAAGCAGGCTCTGAAAAAAGTGGTTCTTGGCAACGCCGTGTATGGAGTTCAGGCTCATCAGTCATATGCAATTAGAGATTAAAAGTGCTTGATGGACTATAGGGGAGACCAGCATGGAGGGAGATTAGGAATGTAGGAGAGAAAAGGCAAACAAAAGCTTTTATCTCGGCACAGCAGTTGCTACTACAAAAGCAGCAATGGGAGGACAGTCCTCATTTTCCGGAGGCACCCACAGCCTTTCCGGGCTCAAGGGCCCCGGCGGGGCCTTCATCCTGACGACCACCCACAGCTCAAGCAGGGCGACACGAGTCCTTGGGGACCACTGGGGCCCTTGGATGTTGCTCAGGAAGGGCACACAAAGCCCGGCTCAGGAGGAGGCTCGGGCCACAGCCCAGGCTCTCAGGGTTGCTTGGCCAGCTGCCCAAGACACAGAGCCTGGCAACCCCCCAGCTGCTGGCAAGGGCCAATCTGCCTGGAACAAAGGCAGCTGAGAGGCATCAGGAGCCTGAAGGGTTTATAGGGATGGGAGGGAAGAGTGCCCCTTCTTTCTAGACCAGAGGAGTGTTTCTCAGTTGGAGTCCTGCTGCTTTGAAGGGGAGGTGGATGGTTGGCACCTAAGTGCTTTTGAAAGGTTTGTGGACATTTATTTCCTATGTTTTGCTGAGTTTGGGGACCTGCTGCATGCTGAAACAGGCTGTTAGGGAAAGGCAGCTTCCTGCTGACCACGTTACTGCCCAGATACACCCAAGGACAGGCAGGAGCAGAACACAAGAGGAGGTGAGATAAGCAGTGGGAACTGGCAGGGACTGTCTTCCTTGCTCCTTCTGTACCTTCAGTCTATGCAGCCTCTCCAGTCTTGGGCAGGCTTAAAATGTTGGGCGAACATGGGCTGCAGAGGGACACAAAAATGTGGCTTTTTGCTAGTAGAGAAATGGTTGGAGAAGTCTGGAGAAGGTTACCTCTTTTTTAGGCTATCCAGAGAGAGGTCTGCTGGAAAGCCCAGCTGATCTAACGTGTCCATCCAACACCTTGGATGGCCCAATGAGACAGTGCATTTTTTCCTTGCAGTTAAACTTACTTACTTTGTTAACAAGATTTGTTTTGAGCTAAGAAAACGCTTGGCCCTCACTGGAAGGGAAAAGTGTAAATGAGCTGGGTAGAGCAGTCTTGATCCCAAGGTAAAATGTAGACCAGTCGCCCAGGATTAAGCACGCTCTGTGCTAGAGGCTTTTCTGCTCATCATCAGGACTCTGGGAACCCTCAGGAGTACAGAGCCCTTTACTGGGTCACTAACTCAGTGGCCAATTAGGGGAAGGGCTCCAGCAGCTGAGCTGCCAATGCGGCCTGGCATGTCTCCTGTGGAAACAAGGACACAGCTTAGCCTGCAAAATTGCATGAGTCTTCAGCCTTTCTTTACATCTTCAGACACCTTTGTGCAGGAGGATGGTGTGAGACAGCTTTTCTGTGTATGGTGGTCACTGCAGTCTAATAAACTGTTTCCTATAGCATCAGGAGACACAGGTGAGACTTAGCACTTCATGACCTTCTTGGTGAGGCTATCTGAGAGTGTCAGCCCTTGAGAAACCAGGAGGCTTCCCTCCTTTGACCTCACATCACAGTAGTCCTTCCATCAATTTGCTTTTTCTCCTCACAGCTACCAAGAGAGCCAGGGATGCACTTGGCCTGCCCAGCCTGAAGGAAGGAGCTGACTCTTTATGCAGTTCTGTTATAGAAGTCTCAATCAGCCGTTAGAGGTTCTTTTAAATGGGTTTTCTTGAGCATTAATAGGCTCTGGTAGTGCATTCATAGCTAGCTTTCCTCAGGTTCTACAGAAAGTGGTATAAGTGGGTTTCTTCAAGTATATGTGATTGCTCATAGCTGCTGAAGTTGATTTGAATCACTTGCTACCAGGCTCACCAATTTAGCCTGATAAAATGTGCATCATTAAATGGGGGAAGGGAACAAAGCTGTGTTCTCCCAGAGAAGAAAATGCAGCATTTCTCATCAGCAAAGAATGATTCCTCTCATCAGCACAGTCTGAGGAATACTGTAATGAACCATTTGCACGTGAGAGCAAAAGCCTTCAGTCTACTACATTCCTGATCAGTCTCTGTGCTCTGAGCTTCAGATATGATGGGTTCTGCCCAGAGCCAGCCATGGGGACAGAAAAATCTGGCCAGCAGCTCTATGTGTATAGCTAAGACTGTGCTTATATCGATGCTCCTTGGCCACTCTGATTAGACATCAGTCCTACCCTCTATAAAGCTGATGGTGGCTCTGCCTTTCTATTCAGAAGGACTTAATGCAGATTGTGTGTAGAAGAGAGATTCAACCCCTTGCCCCAAGCATTAGTACTTGCTAAAGAAACAAACATATCTGGAAGGCTTTTCTCCTTGTGTTGGATAGAAAGCATCTGCCCTGCAGGAAAGAGCCACCTGACTCTTTGGGAAGCTGGTCTCACTTTCACCCATGCAAGCTGCTCACCAGTCAACAGGCTCATTGGTGATCACGCATGAGGTCATGGAGTTGGTGCTTGGAAAGGGATGGGTTTCCATTAGTGGAGTAATGAGAGCATTGGTTTGGGTTGATATTCTGAAATGAATGTTAGGCCGTTTCAACCCAAATGCCCCAGCCTCTGACCCCAGCTGCAACAGTTACTGGGTGTGCAAATAACCCACTCTGTTTGGATGACACTGAAGTATAATTAGTGTTTATAATATACTGCATAAGAACAAGCCCTGCTGGATCCCACGGCTCCATCAAGACTGGCATCCTGCTTAAGTGTCCCAGCATGCACAGGGCTGTATAATCAGGCAGCGGCGTGTTTTCACACAAGCACCACGGTTATTAATGCATCGCTATGTGACAGCCAGGCCCCGCGCACAGGCTGTGTGCTCGCTCCCAGGGGATAGTGGGCACCGTGCATCTCGCGCTCAGCCTCGTGGCCTGATGGATGGACCTGTGTTAATGAGCTCCGAAGGGAGCCACACGGAGCCCTCCTTGCTGGAGGCACAAGCCTCTAAGGGAGGGAGTTAAAAGGGGGCAAAAAAGAACAGTAGAGAAAAGGCACAGACTCCAGATAGCTCCTCTGGGGATGTGAAGGTTGTGCTTGATTAAAAGCAGTGCTTTATGAAAACATTATTTGCTATGCTTGGAAGATGACATTCTGTGCAATAAGAGTGTACAGCAAACCTAATATGCTCCCTATGGAAAGGGCTGGGGTTTGTGCCTCTGAACACATCCTATCCTCTCATCTTCGTTCCCTTCTCTTTAGTAGCTGGGTTTTTCCTCGCAGTGCTGGGAGATTCCACTTTTTCCCAAATACGTAGGCACTCTTCATCTCTGGTAGTGAGCAAGCAATGGTGCAGAAAAGGTCTTTGATCAGAAGATTCACAACAGCAGAGAACTGTGGCTACCTCTCTGGGGGGACACGGATGACTGGCATCAAAAATTCCAACCCTCAAATCCCATCCTGAACCCTAAGGGTGTATTTGTTTTGGATGCCGTCAGCTTGGCTACACCAGCAGGGTTGGAATGAGCCTTTCAGAAGGTGATGCACAGATCTATTTCCAAGTAGTTTGCACTAGACTTTGTCTGGACGTGTTTGGGTTTTAATGCTTTCCCAGAACACTTGTAAATTTTTATTTCTGCTGAGAGCAGGGAGAAACTAGCTGCTGTGCACAGAATAAAGCTGATTGTCTGCAAAGTTTAATGCTGTTTTCTTGCTCTATTATTTGGCCATTCTGTGTTTGTGCAAAACTCTGTTTTAAAGCTTGCTTAGAGCTCCTGGCCTGTGCAAGGAAGAGAAGGGGGAAAAGCTATTTCTCTGCTCTGCCAAAATATACAAAAGTTTTATGTACCATGATGGAAAGTTAAGGTGAAAAGGGCTGGATCTGAGACAAGAAACATTTCTTAAATTTTCTCTACTTTTTTTAACAGGATTTGCTGTTGCTTTGAAAGCCTCCTGCTATTTTACAGGCAATAAAAAAGAGAGACTGAAAACATTTATTTCCTGAGACTTGCTCGTTTCTTGAGCTCTGTTAAACCGGGCATGGCTAGCAAAGGGAAGGGACAGTGTGAGCTTAGCAGACCCTTCATCCAGCTGGGGAGGCCAAAATTTGCCTGCCTGGCCCTCAGAACTGAAAACGTCATTCTGCTTTGCAGCCCTTGTCCTGTACCCTGCCCCGTGCAGCCCTGGGATCCCCCAAGGACAGGATCTGCCTCTCCAAAGCCACACGAGCTCCTGGGTGCTAAGGTGAGCAGGCTGCCACCTCATTGTCCACAGTGGTGACTGCTCCTGGCTCACAGGTAAGCCAAAAGATTTTACAGAGCCGTGTGCTGGCTGACTGCAATAATGTCCTCCTGCTTGGCCAATAAAGTCACCTAGTGCCCTCCCCTTGGGCTGATAGGGGTTACAGGTAACAACACATCCTCATGTCTGGCCCATCTCGCCAGCCCAGGGAGGCACATGGGTTTCCTCCTGCAGCACAGTCTGCATCCAGGGCTCCAGCAGGATGGTGACCCTGTGCTTGGCTTCTCCCCATGAGTCTCAACTGGTGGCAAATCCAGGTCATGAACCTGGAGGCCAAACGTGCAGCTGCACCTTAGGGTTCACAGACCATTTCAGAAGCATGTGCTGTAAATGAGAGGATGTGTGAAATCAAAAATATTTTCACATGATTCTCAGAGTTTAACCTTCCTTTGACCTACAGCTTTACTTTTACTTACTGCCATTGTTTTTGGCTGAAAATTACAAAGTTGAAAGAGCATCTGTTCCAAATAATGCTGGTCAGGTTTCTGGATAACAGCTCAGCAGCTTCCTGCCAGGAGCAGTTGCTGTGGCTACTTGATTACTCTTAAGATGTATTCGATATTTTGGGGAGGATAAGGGAGTATCACGAGGAAGATAGGAAATACTTGTTTGTAGAAAGCCTAGAGACCAAAGGCCCAAACATCTTAACCAGGATATGTTTAAGGACTACATAGTTTAAGTGACATTCTTTGAGGTGAAAGAATATAATACAGCATTAAATAAATATGATATTCTTTTATTGGCTATCAACTACTCAATGAGTACAAAATAGGATCAATTGGGAGGCATGTATACTTAAGGAACTCAGATCTTTTAATATCTGAAGATATCACCTTTATTTGAGTTCCTGTTTTTTTAAAAATGATCCACCTTTTTCATTTGGTTTTGATAGGGGAATGTCCAAAAAATGTGTTTTCTTCAGCTCACACCAGGGCAGATATCAAAAATTTCTGAGTTGTCCTTTCAGTTAGGAAGGTAATCCCGCTTGCCTGCACATACCTGAACCTGGGAGGCTTTTTTCAAATACCCTGCAAAGCCTGGGGAAAGTGCCCTCACTGCAGCAGATCCTTTCTGAGCAGCGGGGTGGCTGACCTCAGGCTGCAGAGCTGGCCAGCAGCTTTGGCTCTTCCAAGACAGGTCTGGCTTGGCTGTGGCTGCTCCGGTCCACTCACCTCCTGTGCAGCCCTTCCCGTGGCACAGGTGGGCAGTGTTTGTCAGGCAGCAGGGGGGCTGCTCACTGTCACAAGCAGACAGGCTACTTGTCCTGGTCCCTCTGGCTTGCTCATGAAGTCACTTCAATAGCAGTGCACTTCTAACCTCTCTCTGTTTAAACTAACCAGCAGTGGGATCACTGGTGGCTTCTTTCTCCTTGCAGTGGTGCTGCAAGGCAGCTGCTGGGCTCCTGCCAGCCCCTGCCTGCTCCTCCTGCTGCCCTCCTGTGCTGAAGTCCCCTTCCTGGCAGGGCTCCAGCAGCATGTCTCATTCAGCCAACCTGATTCCCCCATGAATGCTTTGATATGTTTTTCTTCACTTCTCCTCCTAAAATTGTTGCATTCTCAACCTCTTTTGTACCATTCCTCATTAATCCATCATTGTTGTGGACCTGTGCCCATCACAGGCACATGGCTCCATTTAGACCTTGTGTACTATCTGCCTTTCCTTTTAATAAATTTTTATTTTGGAGAGAGGGGCAATCCCCAAGGCTGGGCAACTGTACCTCTTCATGCAAGTGGAGGAGGCAAGTTCTGCTTCTGGGGGCAGCTCAGACTGGCACATGCCTGCTGTCCCCACACACATCATGTCCCCCCGCAGTGTGACCCTCAGTTTTACTATGGGGAAAAAACAAAACTCCCCATCTCCTCACCTTCATATTCTTTTGACCACAAACTCTACATTGTAGCAACTCAGAGCTTTAGACCTGCATGATGGAAATTTTCTGTTTTAAATATTGGGCCTTAACTGGCATCTTCATTTCCCCTCTCCCCTTCATCTACTCCAAGATATTTATTAGCAAAGATGACAGTTAAGTACAGCCAAAAGTTGTACAAAAGTTAAAATACTAAATTTTAAACAGAATAAGTGTGATGTCAAAGTTTGACCCTGCTCCTGCTAAGTTTCTTGGCTTCAGTGACACAAAATCCCAGTGAAGTTCTCCTTTTAAGTAAGAAGGGGCCATTGCAAGAGCTGCACCTTTGTCTCATTCTGAGTTTGTGACTTGAGCTTTCCAGCAGCAATAGCTGGAGATTGGAAGTTATGGATTCTGCAAGCCCTGGGAGTTATTGATGGGCTCTTGTGTCTACAGAGCCTGTGCTGGTTTGCATTGCTACCAGGTGGAAATGCACAGCAGGTTCCTCTTGCTTCCTGGGATAGGGTAGAAAGATCTGGTTTTGTCCTGATTTACTTGCCTCCTGGTTTCTCTGCTGTCTTGGATGACTGTTGCTTGGGAACATGCCAACACGTTTCTGAGCATCATTTCTCTCCTTCAGTTCTGATTATTCCCTCTCTCACAGTACTTTTCTATTATCTGTTCAGATGGTTAAACTGGAGATTAAATGGAGTAAAAAGTTATTACATTGAAAAAATGAAACTTTAAAATTTTTTTGGCCGGATTCCCTTGACTAAATCCTGTGGGTTTTTTATTTGCTATAGCAGGTCCCCAGGCTCCTGGCTAATGTTGCAAAATGCTAATGGTTTTTCTCACTTCCCGGTACTCTCCCACCCACATCCCAACCAATATTGTGGTCTGTCCATCCTGAGTGGTTGCTTGTGGTTTGTTTTGTTTTTTTTTTTAAAGGCTCTGCTTCCCTGCTGTAACACTATTAGTGCAGCTCCATTAGGCCTAGCACGCATGGGCCCTGTGGTTGCCCCTGGGCTGTCTAAATCTGTACCCTAAACATCACGGTATGCAGAACATCAAAGAAATGATAAAATGGAAGCCAGTCAGATTGACACAGTTGTGTAAGAGAGGGTCACTAATTTACACCTATGTGTAAAGAATAAATATTTTCTTGCAAGCATGTTGCTAAGTCTGAAGGTAGGCAGCTGAGTCTTGCAAGGTTAACAACTGATATTGCAGCATTGGGCTACAAAGCAGTACCACAAGAAGTGGATTCCTGGGGTTTTATGGGGGAACAGGCTGAGGCATGCCAAGAGGTTTCATCTGAGGTGGATGCCTGAAGGTTACATCCTCAGCCAGAGTGTTGGGAGTATGGGAATAAACAGACCTTACTCGGCAGAGACCAGCCCTGAATTAGGGACAGACGCAGGGTGGGAGAAAAGCTCCAGGAGTCACTTGCCCGAAGCACTACCCCCCATTAATTAACAGGAAGCTTTCCATGTGTTCTACATTCCAAGAGGCTTTGCTTGGCAGCCCTGACAATCATTCCCAATGCGCTCTAAGAAGGGAAATTTGGACAGTTCATAATTCTTCATTGCCAGCTGTGTATTGAGCACAGACTTTTGCATCTGCCCTGCTGCTGCTGGTATACCAGGCAAATGCTTTAGAGGGGCTGTTTTGCTTTGTAATGTAGCCATGTGAACAGCTGGCAAAGCTAAGCCATATCCCTCCTACTCCCATGTGCTGTAGAGGCTGAAGCCTTGCTGAAACATTCATTTTTCTAACATCCTGCAAGACACAACACAGCCCTGCGATCTGCTGCCCATCACGCACAAGCCAGCTGCAGGTGGTGAGAGGGCAGATTACAACAGCCTCAGTTCAAATCTTTGGGTTTATTCCCATACCAAAAGATACCAAAAGGCCACAAATAATTTTCCCTTGGTTTTTCCATGAAATGAAGCTAAATATTCACAAGGCATTGAGAAGAAAAAAACAAACAAACAAAAAAACAAACAAACAAAAAAAAAAGGGGGTGGGAGGTACACATTTGTTATTCCCCAGACCACACATTATAAATGTGGAAATTCACAGAGTTGCACTTTCAAGATGCTGCTCAGAAAAGCCTAAGGAGAACGCACACAAAATAGAAAGGTGATTGCACAAGTATGACATCCAAAGCAACCTCAGCCTGGCCCTCTAGCGACCTACATAACGACCACAAATTTGCAATTTAGGCCTGAACTTTAATGACCTAATGGAGTAGTAAGGGGATTTTTTTGCTTTGTTTCCTTGTCCTGTTGCAGCACTGCTGCGGGCAGCTTCGGTGTGAGGCGGCTGGGTAAAGCTGCCTGGAGATGCTTTGCAGCCACAGAACATTTCCACAAGGACGTGGAGATCATTGAAGCTAAAATCAGGAGTTCACTACCACTGTCACAGGGTCACCTTCTGCATGCTGCACATCTCCTGCACTGCATCTGCTGCTGGGGTGAGGGGGACTAAGATAACTGGGATGCATTGGTGAACATGGAGCTAAATTTGCAGTTAATTCAGTGATTTATTGTCTGTGCCAGACTCTGCACTAAAGGCTTCCTCTGCATTACAGGAGCTGTATTTCTACCTCAGCTTCTACCCTACTGGTGCTACACTAGAGCTGAGCAAAGGGTGCAATGGCCACCTTTAACGCTTAGGTTTTGGGCTCAGGGGCAGTTGAGCCAGCTCAGCTACCAAAGCATCTGCAGCTACTGTAGCACTGCCTCATCCTCAGAACAGCCTGCCCTCCGTGCAGACCGTCTGTCACAGGAAGGTGGCAGGCGGCTGAGTTCTTGTGTCACAGTAACTGCACTTTCGTTACTTGAGCTTGTTTATAGCCTATATAATCATAGCAATTAGATACAACCACTCTTAGCTGCATAGCTTAATTACAACTAATGTACATCATTTCAATTAATTTTAATTATATGGAAAATGTGAAGAGTCTGTTACTCCATTGTTAAAATCATTTGGGACAAACAAGACTAAAGTGCTAAATTTCATAAAGGACCTAGTTATTAATTTTAGTTCACTAATGAATGACTGTGTCTAGATTTTCCAAGATGCAGACTCTGCTTGAAGATTCAGTACTGTAGATTTATGGATGTTCTGGCTTGTACAAAGAGATCCAGTCCCAGCTTTAAATGCAAAATGGAAATGCCCCACACTGCCATCTCAAGCAATGAGTTTGCTGTCTCAAACTTCCACAGAAGTTATTTCATGTTAATTAGAAGTAACCACCTGAAAATTAACATCCACTGCTGCTGAAATATCACTGTGTGGACAATCCTCTGACAAAGTAAATGTTGGCATGACCACTTACTTTGAATAATTTTAGCTTCTAATAAATCCAACAATTTTCCAAGACATTGAAATCTACCTCCTACTAGCTCATTTCTATTTAATCTTTCAAAGAAAATGTTTATTGTTCCTTGGGCAAGTTTGGAAAGTCTTATTTATGATATGTACTATTTTTATCTGCTCTTATAAATACCACTCCCTTAGAAATAAAATGTTTCTGGAGTTTGCTACATTAAAGGAAAAGAAAACATAGCAGAAACTTTGAGTCCTGTTTTAAAGCATAAAAGGGTTTATCTTATCTAGAGCAACCGGTACAGGATAACCAGTGTTATCTTATCACCACATATTGATGTCAGGGTTTAAAAGGACTTGAGGCTGTTATGCTACACGGAGCAGAACTCCTACACTGATAAACAGTGATAAAGCCACAGTGCTCTAATCTAAACTACACCTTCTTTCTGCCCCAAATACACATGAGAAGAGCCAGAAGCATTTTTCCTAGCACAGCACAATCCTCTGAGTGAGGCTGGGCAGCTTGGCCTGCTGGTGCTGCTGGGGAAGGTCCCTGAGCGTAGCCAAGGCTGACAGCAGCCTCAAGGAAAAGCAATGAAACCCATCTCCAGGCTGAGCTTTGCCCACGGCCATCACTAAACTCCAGCCTTACAGGAATAACCTGAACCAAAGACATGGGATTTTGTCAAAGGGCAATGTCCATGTGAGAAGGTAATGAATGGGCTTAAAACCAATTATCTTCTTTAAGTGGCAGCAGCCCACTGCTGACTGTACCAGCTTCAATCCTTCTGCAGCCTGGCTGGAATCATGTGTACCTTCTTCAGGAAGGGATGTGCAGCCCTAAGGCCTCTGCTTGGGGAAAAAGAGATACACACAAAGTGAATCAGGGCCTGCAAAGTGAGAGTTTGTCAGTCATGGGATGCAGGCTGAGAATCCAGGTAGCATACATGGTTTCTTCTTGCCTGAGTAATGTGGATGCCAGTGGCTGATATTAATGTAATCATCCTGTGGTAAGAGTTGAATCAGCCTTCTGGAAGAACAATGTGGATCACAGTTAACAACACACCAACGTAAGAGTGCCCATGCTCGTTAGAAACACACTAATGACTTCAGGGGTCCTGCTTTGCCCTGCACAGCCAGCTGCTGCACTCCAGCATTGCTCACCCACAAAAACATGGGGCAGGGGGCGGGGGGGGGGGGCAGTTGGCCTAAGTTTGCTTGGGGGTTTGCTTCGGGGAAGGGGCTTCTCTCCAGGGTGGGGTAAGGGCACAGGTGTGTCACTGATAAAGGTGAGTATGTTGGGGCAGAGGGGAAACTAAGTCACAGACAAGGTCCCTGCATCACGTCTGTCTGCAGACAGCCTTTCAGTGGGAGTGGTGCAGTGCAATGAGGCAAAGGGCAGAAGGATGTACAATAGAAATAAGCATGTACAATACCAGTAACCAACATTAAAGCTCATTGCAAGGACCAAAGTACAATGCTGAGATAGTCACGCTGCAGATGTTTGAAATGTAGTACATAGGACACCCACGTAATCTATGTGTGAACTCAGAGCTTGCCACCTCTTGCCTGCTTGTGCAATTCCAATTAAATTTTGGTATGTTAATCTCTCTATTCTTAATAGAAGCCCACTTGCTTGCTCTCTCCCACCTCTGTTTTCTGCCAACTGCAGATAAAACATCCAGTCAGTCCTCTGCTTACTTGATCCTAAGGTGAAGCGATCAAACAAACTTGCACCCTCACTGAAGGATCACACAATGAGAAAGTGGGCTGCGAGGCAGATTAGTGAAATCACTTCCATTACAGCTCCAAGCATGGACATATGCTGTCTTGGCAAGTTCCTTTTACAACAAGGCTAACTTTCCTCCCTTTTCCTTCAGCTTTGCTGTGGTGTCAGTGTCCCTTTCTGCAGGCACTCAGGACAAAACCCCCCACGTTGGAAGCCTGGCAGCCTTGAAAGGCCTGATGTTGCACTCTGCGATGAGCTGCACCAGCTTCTTTCATTTCAGTAGAGATGCTCCATCCAGATGTAGATGTCACGACACATATGGTACAACACGCAGCCTCGCTGTGTTGCCTTGAGCTGACAGAGTGTGATTCCCAGCCGTGTGGCAGCAGAGCCACTGCTCTACAGTCCTGGAGACCAAGATTCTACTCACTCTTTCCACACTTTCTTATAAACAATAGGTGGTAATTTTACCAATTAAGTGTGTGGGGAAGCAGCAGGTTTGGATCAGATGCACACAGCAGCTGCCACAGCATGACTACGCAGCACCGAGAGGCTGCAAGCACTTAAGCAAGACAGAATTATCATAGCACAAGATTAGTTCAGATATCATAAAGCACCGTTCCACTTCCAACAGCTCCCCACCAGGATATCTCCACCCATCCCTGTGGTTAAGATGTCTATCTGTCTTGCAATGTTAATTGTGCTGGCCTGCCACTTTGCTATGGTTTATGTAGGCGGCCCAACTTAACAAACCTGGACAGTAAGGGCATTCCAGTGCTGGGTTGGATAGTCCAAAGATGAATGTAAGTCATGTAGTTCTTCTTGAACCTGTGGTTTAAAGCTTCTAATTGCTAACTTTCATCTTTTACCAGCATAAATAATAAATGTGGCGTGTTCCCCATTTTCCATCACCACCACATTATTAAAGCAATAAAACAATTTCAAAGGTGTGGTTATCATAAGCTAATGGCACCTCTAGGGGATTAGCAACACCCCAGGAGACTTCTTAGTCTTAAAAAACCCGATACCCCCTGTCAGTCTCTATTAGCTCAGTGGTGTGAGAGTGTGTGCACAGAGCTCCCTGCTCATGCTATGCCACTTGGCACACAGAACAAGTTAAGTGACACAACTGCAGGCATAATTAGGTCAGGAGATGCTTCCAGGCAGACAATTAAATAAAAGAGAGGAATCCTGCAATCACACACAGCTTGGATTTTGTATACATGCAGGTAACCCAACTGCCTACAAGCCAGTTGCTGCTTTTTTCAGCCCAGTTCAGAGAAAGGGGAAAAAGGGAAAGTCTTCCTCCTCTCTTACAGGGAGAAGTGAGGGGCACATGCTGCCATACGGAGCACTGTAGCGTGAATGCAAAGACCTCTCCTTGCCACACACCTGATACCGCCTCCTCAAGATCAGGCTGGTCAAGGGGGAGGAGGTGACTTTGAGAGAGCCATTCACTTGCCTGGAAGCATCACTTCACAGGGTTTTGCAAACCTGTACTGACAGTAGAGCTGTCTATGAGGATGAGGATGAGTCTGCTGCCTGCCACACCAGGTGGTTTGGGAGCACTCCCTACACACAACTGCTTTGTGGATATTTCTCCCCTACCTCCTGACTCCCCAGTCTCTGTAATGTTGGTGTGACATCATAGGGAATTATGTTAGTTTTAGTATCTGTCGGGGCGTTAAGACCAAGCTATTTAGCACATCAAAACAACAGTATTAGCAAACAGACTTTCGTTTAAGGTAATTATGCACCAAGGAGACTGCCTTATCTTTCATCACCTGTTTATTTTCCTAACAGTCACCCGGATTCTTAAGTAATACCTTCCCTGCTATCACTTATCAAAGCAATGATGGAGGTGGAAGACAGCTGAATGCACTAAGCTCTAACACAGCAAAAGCGTCACAGGTGGGAGGAGGAGGAGGGACAGCTGAATAAGGGTGAGAGAGGAGGGCTGTCTGCCTCTGCCTTTGTCTATGCATCAGCAACGCTAAGCTGGGAGCCCTGATCCTAAGGGATTTTGCCTGGAGCAGGGATGGACTTTGAAGGACGTGTGCTGCACTTTCTCATGCCATTGAGGCTTCAGGTGAGCACAGGCAATTGCTAATTGCTGTTGCAAATGACCACAGTGAATCTTCAGCTCCCACTGTGCTCACACTTCACTATCATCCTCAGTAAAGATAAAGGGTGTAAGAAGGGGAGGATCTAGAGAACGGGTGTAAGCCAAAGCATAATGGTCTTAAAGATCGGTATCAGGCTAGGCAAGCTCTTTAGATACACATTTCCAGCCTCCCACATACGAAGGGCATATTCAAAGTCTGAGGCAGCCAGTGGAAGGTACTGGTGTGACCACTGCATTAGCTACAGCATCTGAAAAGTACACTGGGAACTGAGCTGCTTGATCCCATGCTCAGCTTTAAAATAATAATGGACAAAGGAATCTTAGGGCCATTTAAATATCTCTTTTCACCACAGAATGGTGGGTGGAGGAGAGAAATCATGTTACAGTGATGCCATCGAGCTCTTAAGTTTGGGGAGGAGTAATACAAGCTGGATAGTCTTGTTGTCATTACTGTGAGGACTTAATCAGTCAATAGTTGTAGATAAAAACCCTTTTACCATGACTCATCAGAAGGATACACTACTGGGGTCTTGGTTCTCAAGACCATTCAAAAGAAAAGGACGATGAAATTCCTTGAGAGAACAAGACCTTGAAGTCAATCAGAGTGCAGCGCTCAAATTGCAAACCTACCTGCAATAAGTGAACGTAAGCTGTAGGGTCTGTCTCTCTATTAAGAAAAGAGAAGAGCAAAGGCAAATGGAAGTAGCTCTCACTGAAAGCAAGGCTGGGACATGAAGTAGAAAATAATGCAAGAGTGTTGTGTAGCTATCATTGCTTTACCGGGGGGAGCACAGCAAGGTAGCATTAAGTCTCCTTCCTCTCTTCATTTCTTGGCCAAGCAAAGGCTAGAAACACAACTTCTCCAGCAGTCACTGGGATGCACTGGCTAGGCACTCTGGGCGGTTTTGCCATCTGTATGTCCATCAGTGTAATATGCTTTAAAGAAGGTGAGCTTTAGGGCTCACCCTTTAGGGTAGCCCCAGCTGCTGGCACAACCTCCACCTTGGCTATTTTTTTCAAGACAGGTTGTGTAGTAGTTGACTCAGAGCACCAGGGTACCAAAAAAAGAAAAAGATATCTGGATGAGGCACAGGAATGTTGACAAGGGAATGTGTGTTTTGGGGGCACAGTCTACAGATGCTGTCACCCTGAGAAAACCCTACTCTTTAAATTCACTCGGCATCTCATTTCATCCTGTTGTCAGACATGACTGTTGCCATGCAAAATTTTGTATTTCTTTTCTGGGCATATTTATAGTGTTATGCCTGTGAATTAAAGGTCAAGAAATATTTTCTGCCAGTTACAAATAAGCAATGGAAAAATTATATTATACAGGCAGAAAATAGTGTGAAAATTAAATATCCAAGCAATTTTCAAATAGGAATCAATCGTGGTCTGGAAGTTACTGTAAGCTTATATTTAGTAAAGTAAAACATACTGAGTCTTGTAACATTCAGAAGTTAATGTAACTATGATAAGCAGAACAATTGGGGGAGTTAGTTTGGGTTTTATAGCTTTTTCATATGTGTCTGATGGAAATAGTAATTTAAATCCTTTTGGGTATCAGCACAATCATGCAGATGACAAAAGCATGAACTGTAAACAAAGGACTGCAAGTGAATGCGCTGTGCTACAGAAGGACATCCAGGGATGTGTAATTCATTCATAGTCTAATACAAAGAGTAAATTGGGATAGCAGAGCACTTTGCTGACTCCACTAAATGGGGAGATTTTGAATGCACCTGGAGGAATAATACCAAAAAAAAAAAAAGGGGGGGGGGGGGGACCTAGGAAGACTAGAAAGCAAAAAAATAGGGAGATTAAATG